>CAUYOR010158794.1:0-19539 GCA_963573925.1 Callimico goeldii | reverse complement strand
TTCTTGACACAGTGAAGGCAAAATTTGGCATCCTAATTTATTTCTCTCTTCTTTCTTACCTTGCTTCCATTTTTCCCTGGGAAATATCTGTAAATTATTGCTTTTTGGTATGTGTAAAAGTCATTCAACCAGCATTTTTCTTTGTTAGTATGGGTTATTTACAGTTGAGTGTATGGCGCTATTCTCAGCTTTATCATTCTGTTTCAAGGGTAATGATACTCCCAAAGAAATAAAGACTCGGTTATGTTTCTAAAGATGTTCATTCATGTCTCTAGGTATCTGGAAAAACTGTCACTATACAAAATAGAAAGTTCCTATATTTTAAGGAAGGATCTAGAAATACATTATTTAATTGATTTTTTTCCTTTCAAAATGTCCCCAAGTTAATTTCAAATAGCATTTTATATGTGTTCCTTTTTTACATTAATCTGTAAGGATAGCTCCATATTGATCAATAGCCATTTTTAAAAAATGAGAATTGCCTTCTTCAGAGATATCTTTATTCTAACACAGTAAATCCACAGGAATTTATAAAAAATGAAAAAAAATCAATAAAATAAATGATTGTGACTCCTAGTGAAAAGTTGTTCTGTATAAACCAAATACTGTAATTTTTATCTGAAAAAGTCCTACATTCTTAAAATTTCCTAATTATAATTGCAACTGCAAGAAGCCCAACAGCAAAAAATATCAATCTTTGAAAATGTTCTGCCAACTCCTCTAAGGAAAATGACCACCATTGTGTTTGAGATGGATCCCACTGATGTGGGTTACATGTCTGTACTTCAAAGATGGACTTAACTGAGGTGCCTCCTGGGATGAGCTGGTCAGAAGAAAGGCAAGGATGGGAATGGAGATTTTGGCATTCGGTCCTCAGAAAATAAGAGACAATCTAATCATGATGATCTAGTCTACGACGTTAGCCTCCTTAGCACAGATGGACTAACTGGAAGAGCATTGTAGAGGGGTTTGGGGATCTTGCTTGCCCCTGTAACTCCGCCAGAGATATAAATGAATAAAAAGTAGATGCTTAATAATTGTTTGCTGAAGGAGTCGGGAACTGAGAGGGCAGGTGTTGCAAGTTCTCTCACAGTTTTTGGTCTACTTCAGCCCAGACTCTGGACCTCAGCCATAGCCACAGGTTTCTCTCTGGATCTTTGCTGCAGAGAAGGACAGCACCCAACCAATTCCATGCAGAAGGCCAGGAGAGTACAGAAAATGTCATGCTCATGAGCAAAGTTCTGATCGCCAAAGGACTTGTGGAGTCTGGAAGTATCTGAATTTTCCTTGGAGAGGAAAGATTAGACCTGAATAGGTGTTCCAAAATGGACTCCTCCTTCCAAAGCTCTGAAAAGTGTGCCTGGTATGGCAACATATATGGATGTGCTTTGAGAAGTACTGCACGTCCTACAATAGCCAGCCAGATTAAAAGTGCCAATGTGCCATGGGAGAAGGACCAATAGCACCATGAGCTTCTTTCTAGGGCATGCGAAAATGAAAGTGTTTGATGTGAGATGTGTACCATTCCCCCCAAGCCAAAATTCTGCCTTTCTTCTGGGATGCCAGCTTTTTCATTTAACAAAAATTTCATCCTTTCACTTCCCTTGCTCAGATTCTTTTTGCCTTGGGATTTACTCTGGGATTTATTACCCTGTAAAAAACAACCCTTTAATTTTTTTTTTACCCTGAAATATCATCCTATAATATTTTCACCCTGGGATTTACCCTTTCACAATCCATAGTTGGTTTTAGCTCCTGTTCTTCTGGTTTCATTGAGTTCCTGGTGCCCTAAAGCACATGCCATCAGTGTCTCCTTTCTCCCCTCCTGTCATCATTCAGTGGACTTTTCCCTGACTTCCAACTCCTAGCATTTGCATCTCAGTAACTCACTTCTTTTTCAGCAGAAGCTCAGAAAACAGCTTTGCCTATGATCAGTGATCAGTGGCCCAGAAGTGCCTGGGATTTAACAAACCCTGGGAGCAGCTTTCAACAATGATCCCAGGTCAACTCCTGAGATATAGATACCCTAGCTCCCACGCCTCTTGGATGCAATAACTTGAAGGTGTATATTCCCTGGCTATCGGAATTTCCTCAATGAGACTAAACTCAAGTTGGATACAATGGTAGTGGGACTGATAAGCCACCCCATTTTGTGTTCCTTCCCGTTTTCTTTACCCTTATACCCAGCATTTCCTAAAATTGCTATTTGCACTGAAATCCTTGTCTCAGGGTTTCTGGAACAATACAAACCCTGGCACACGTCTAACATTAGGGGCTCTACCTCTACTCCCTTGCCACTCCTGTCTTTTTAAAAACCTCTTGCTGAATCACCTAGATTCTATTTCTACAAAAGAAGGAGCAACGGTTTAGAGATAAAAAAAAAGGAAATTATATGAATGTCCAAATAATTTATACTTATGCTGGATATTCAGTGCTTCTAAATTATAATACTGGAAACCAAGGTTGTTGGCTTACCTCATCAAGTGAAAGAATTCAGTGAAACCAGGATGGAGGTACAAAAGGGTATCAATGATTTTTAGGAATGATAGTAGCTAATCATTTAGTTAACACTCATGTGCTAGTGACAATGTTTAAACTATGTGTGTGTGTGACTTAAATTTATCTCTATAATCAATCAAGAGGTAGATATAATTATTCCACTTTAACTGATGATGAATATGAATGGAGCAAAGTAATTTGCCTTAAATCAGTCAGCTCATCATGGGCAAAATCCAAATTTAAACCCAGATCTCTCTCTTGTCAAAGTCCATTCTCTTAATTAGTCTACAATCTTCCTTGCGAATTTTCTTTGAAGTAGATGGGAGCTATATAATCAATCCTGCTTACTGATTCAGAAATGCAATCGATCAAATCGTCATTCTGAAGCTGTAGGATTATACTTTTTCTTTAAAAAGGATTGAGTTGGTCATAAATTACAGAACAAATTCAAATTTATTCTGCTTTATTTTTTAATTTTTGGAAAAGACTACTCATAAAACTTCTCTCATAGCATTATTGGGATTATGCATTAAGAGATAGAAAAATAGGTCAAAGTTTTAGACATATTTCTGGTGGCACATTTTGCTATTAGTCTACAAGGATTATAGCAGATTACTATCTTTAAATGACATTGCAACTTGAGGCTCAAATTTGATGACCCTGGTAAAGTTGAAATTTAGTGCCCTGTTTTGAGATTAAACTATGGCTGCAAGTAATTTGTAGAAAACTGGCATCCTGATAGACTTGAAGAAGAAGAGAAAAAAAGAAAGAGGAAATAAATTAAAGTTCTTCTGTCAGGCTTTTCCGGGGTCTAGAAATCTTAACTTATAATGAAATTGGAGGTGAACAAAGAGGAATACAATGAGAAAAAAGGAAAGGGAAAAAATTGACCAGGAACAGGAAATAAACTACTTACATTATCTTACATCAGAATTCAAGAGTCTCCAACATTCATTAGCTAAATTCTCTCTTTTGTGTTTACTCTGATAGTTTTACAATTGTGATAATATTATAGATATAGTCTAGTTGTTAACATTTGAAGGTAAGAGTATCTCTAACCTGGGTCGGGTAGTAGTTTATTAAAATATTTTCTCCTCATTAAGCTGTGAGGTATAATCAAATGGAATAAGTATTTGACTTTTCAGTGTGACCACACAATATATATGTTACATAGGTTTGTCATCAGATGCAAGCATCAGAAAACCTGACTAAGATCCATCAGGATTGATGGGGTTTACTTTTTTTAAACAGTAATAAGTCTGAAGGTAGGTGGCTCTGAGCATTTAGGGGTGAAGACATGTGAACTCTCCTTCCTGATTGCAAGTAGCAATCCTGGCTTAATCAAGTTTATACTCAAGGCAGAAAGAAGAGGGAATGGGTGACAAAAGCTTCCCCAGAACCCACATGTGGAGTTTTCCTATGTCTCATTAGCCAAAACTGTGTTATGTTGGTAAGCCCTAGCTGAAACAGAAACCAGGAAAGTGAGGAGTTAGTTTTTCTCCTTGTATTGTGGAAGGCGAAAGGAATAGAGGTTAGGAGAGGGTTATAGAGTTAGCAAGCCAAGAGATCCTGTGTAATACCAATGTGTAAGTAGGATGTATAAATATTAAATCTAAGAAAACAAACTTTGCTACAACATACCAAGAAGGACTAATTAATCATCATGGCTGCCCAGAGCTGAAACGGGCTCCCCAGTAGGTAATTCATTCCCTATCAGAGCATATGTTTAAACATTAGGTGAATGAGCATACTGTGGAGAAGATTTAAACATTAGATAGATAAGTGGTTGAACTTTATGTCTTTAAGTTTGTCTTCAATCCTCAGGATTTGGAGATACTCTGTAAGCATTCTAATTGCTTGCAATTTGAAAATTGTTTTTCTTTGTGGTTGACTTTTCTGTCATGTCCACTGGAATAAATCTGGTTTACTTTTATCTTAACATTAATATCCAACAGTGAGATATCTACTGTCTACAATAAAAAGTGTATTTATCTTGAAACCAATGAGAGTAAAGACACAACATTCCCAAATCTCTGTGACACATTTAAAGCAGTGTCTAGAGGGAAATTTACAGCAGTAAATACCCACAGGAGAAAGTAGGAAAGATCTATATTCCACACCCTAACATCGCAATTAAAAGAACTAGAGAAGAAAGAGCAAACAAATTCAAAAGCTACCGGAAGACAAGAAATAACTAAGATCAGAGCAGAGCTTAAGGAGATAGAAACACCCTCCAAAAAAAAAAAAAAAAAAAAACCCTTCAAAAAACCAGAGAATCCAGGAGCTGTTGTTTTGAAAAGATTAACAAAATAGATAGACTACTAGCCAGATTAATAAAGAAGAAAAGAGAGAAGAATCGAATAGACACAATAATAAGTGATTATGGTGATATCATTGCTGATCCCACAGAAATACAAACTACCATCAGGGTACACTATAAACATATCTACTCAAATAAACTAGAAAATCTGGAAGAAATGGATAAATTCCTGGACACATACACCCCCTCCCCAGTCTAAACCAGGAAGAAGTTGAATCCCTGAATATACCAATAACAAGTACTAAAACAGAGGCAGTAATTAATAGCCTACCAACCAATAAAAGCATAGGACCAGATAGATTCACAGCCGAATTCTACCAGAGGTACAAAGAGGAGCTAGTATCTTTCCTTCTGAAACTATTCCAAACAATAGAAAAAAGAGGGACTCCTCCCTAACTCATTTCATGAGGCCAGCATCATTCTGATACCAAAACCTGGCAGAGACACAACAAAAAAAGAAAACCAACCCAAATGCCCATCGATGATAGACTGGACTGGGAAAATGTGGCACATATACACCATGGAATATTATGCAGCAAACTGACACAAGAACAGAAAATGAAATACCACATATTCTCACTCATAGGCGGGTGGTGAACAATGAGAACACATGGACACAGGGAGAGGAGCACTACACACTGGGTTTTATTAGGGGAAATAGGGGAGGAACAGTGCGGGGGGAGCTGGGGAGGGATAGCATGGGGAGAAATGCCAGATGCAGGTGAAAGGGAGGAAGGCAGCAAATCACACTGCCATGTGTGTACCTATGCAACTATCTTTCATGTTCTGCACATGTACCCCCAAACCTAAAATGCAATAAAAAAAGAAGACTCTGTAAATGCTAATTATTAATGAGTCATATGAATAAATTTGATTGGGAGGAAAAAAAAAAGAAAAGAGAAGTCAGCCTTCTTTATGAACTAATTCATTTTTAAAGAGCAAATAACTTGACAGGGTAAGGATGCAATATGTATACCTAAAGCTATAGTGAAGAAACTTCAACTCTTAAAATAGTAGGAAAATGTACAAATGTCATTTCCAAACTTTATACAACATTCAAATCCTCACTTTTAGATTTAAATTTTCTCTATTATTCCCAAAATAATGATATTGACTGAAGAATCAATCGAGGAAGCCATTAAATGAGAGAAAAACCAAGTAGATACTGGCATAATCTTGAATGGAGAGTGGTCTTTACCAGAAATATGTAAAGGTAGAACCTAATAATTAATCATCTGATAAATATGACAATATTTAATTAGATATATAGATATTTAGATCTACATGTCAAATATATTTGTAAAAAATGCAAATGAATAACTTGGGTCACATTTGTTGTCTCTCTATGGTCTCTAAGTTTTTCACCTCAAAACAAAATCAAGGAATGTTATTTTGTGTAGTGAAATACTAAGCTATGCTTTTGCATTTGGAAGACATTTGCACAAAGTTTCCCATTTATAAAAAGCCAGTAGTGTCTGTGTGTGGCTCTTAGCCTCTCACTTCACTCCATGAACTTCCCATATATCCTACAACGTTCATGGATAAACATTTCTTAGTGTATTTGGTTTTGTAGAAGTTAGAATTTAATAAGATGGTGGAAGTTGGAAGATGTATCAGAAATAAATGTTGGTAGCGTTTCAGCCACCATATCATATTATCTTGAAATATGGTCGAATTCTAAACCGTGTCACATCGACAGCTTTGTTTAGACTGTTCTTTTTGTCTCAGTATGGACCAGTATAACAGGGTAAACATTACAGGAAGACAGACTTAGACCCAACATATTATACAAAATTCTTAGAAGATTCCCTCTTTACAAAGTATGCTATGCAGGAAGGATGAATTTGCCTTTTCTCAGAAGTCAACACGATATGAAACGCTTATTTATTAGAGATAGGGTAAAGATTTCTAGAGAGTCAACCAGAATGAAAATAGTTCTGTGAAGTCATTTTTTTTGAACTTCTAACTAAAAGTTTAACATTAAATAACCACAAAATACCAAAGCATACCAATTTAGGATATTCTTAATTATAAGGTTCTGAAGATTATATCTAGTGAGATATTACTATCGGTATGAACCTTTGATTATAAGAGTAACAATCCAGACTGAAACTTTCAGCTCATGATATTTCCATGCTTATCTGGCTTGAATTTGGTATTTCTTGTGTAAAAAAGGCCATAGTATGGAAGAATAGGAAGAAAGTAAAATTAAGAGTCTGGAGAATTGACTAATTCTTACTATACTACTACAAATTATTTCATCAATGTGCCATCATTTCCTCATTTATAAAATTATACCTACTCTATTAAGTCTTACCTCCACTATTGATTATATAGGCAAATGAGGCCAGGCATGGTGGCTCACACCTGTAAGCCCAGTACTTTGGGAGCCCAAGGTGGTCAGATCACCTGAGGTCTGGAATTTGAGACCAACCTGGACAACATGGTGAAGTCTTGTCTCTAATAAAAACACAAAAATCAGCTGGACTTGGTGCTGGGTGACTCAGAAGGCTGAGGCAGGAGAGTCATTTGAATCTGGGAGGTGGAGGTTGCAGTGAGTCAAGATCACACCACTGCACTCCAGCCTGGGCAACACAGTAAGACTCCAATATTAAAAAAAAAAAAATCTGTAACTGCTAAGAAAATGCTTATATTTGTTTAGAATCATTTTATTTAAATTATTTAAATCAGGTATTTTTGTCAAACACATTTTATTTTTTCATTGGAAACAGCATACAAGTGAATAGACAAACAAAAATTAACAACTACCACGAAAAATAAAAACAGAAAAAATTCACCAATCAGAAATAAAGTCTAAACACCACCACAACAGCAGCAACTACACAAAGTTAACAACGACAAAAGCAAATGTTAACTTTTCCTTTGCCTGCATAGTTTTCATTTGGGTTTTCTATGAACTATAACTCTGGACTATTCTCATACAATACCTAGTCATCTCCATTGATTACTGATGCTGCCACTCCTGCTTCTGATGATGATGATGATAAAATAATTGTTAAAATTTTATGGAGAGTAGCCAAGATATTTGCTAAGCATTTGGCACGTATTATTTTCTTTAAGACACATTATTATCTTTTGAAGTACAAATTATTATTTCTGTTTTTTTACAGATGATGAAACTGAAACATAGACATATAATTAACTAGCACAAGTTCTCATAGAGAGATTTCAGTTCTTTCTTCTTAATCAAAATACTGTGCTCCCTCTGATGATAAAGTGCTTCCCATTGCTTTAGAAATTTTATGATAGGTTATTTAGTTATAAAATATTAGTGCCAGAAGAGAACCCTAGCAACTTTCTTTTTTTCTTTTTTTGTTTTCTTATTTATTTATTTATTGATTTGTTTTTTTGTTTGTTTGTTTGTTTGAGGTGGAGTCTCACTCTGTTGCCCAGACTAGAGTGCAATGGTACAATCTCAGCCTACTGCAACTTCTGCCTCCCGGATTCAAGTGATTCTCCTGCCTCACTCTCCTAAGTAGTTGGGATTATAGGCACCCACCACCATGCCAGCTAATTTTTGTATTTTTAGTACAGACAAGATTTCGCCATGTTGGTGAGGATGGTCTCAAAATCCTGACCTCAGGTAATCCGCCCACCTTGGCCTCCCAAAGTGTTGGAATTACACACATGAGCCACCGTGCCCAGCCAACCCTAGCAGTTTTCTAATCCACACTCTTACATTTCCAATGGGATGGCTAATTCAAATTCACAGGCTCATCTAAGCAAGTGACATTTCAATTAATGATTTTAATGAGTTATATATTACATCCAAAACAAGTTATGAGATCAAGGTCTATTTTTCTTCCTTGAGTCCCATGACACCTACAAAACTATTTAAAGGAGTTTTGTAGTCAGTTGTTCATTGAGAGACCAAGCATCCCAGGACAACTTTCCTTTTCATAAAGGATTTATCTCACACTGCTCTGAACTGAAATCAGAAAAATCTAAAACAAGTTTGACCCAATTGGATCTTAATCAAATCTTGTCTGACAAACCTATTTCTAAAAGACGTCTATTAATAAATTTTATTTGCATTCTCTTTGAAGAATATATGTAGATAGCAGAAATATTAGTGTTGGTTACACTCAATCTATTCTCTTTTCTTTACCCTCATTGTGCTGTGCTTAAGCACATAGGAATCAGAGTTAGGCAAATGAGTATAACCTCAGGTCTAAATATAATTTTCTAGAAGTCATTGAACTTCTCTACACCTAAATTATTTGTTATATTTAATTAGTATAATGATATAACAATGAAATCAAGATTGAACTAGGTAGCTTATTATAACATATTTAATAGAAGTTGCTGGGTTGTAGATGCATGAAAATGTCTGTTATTATATATTGCAATTATTACTATTAATGCCATTATGATTATTTAACGATTTAATATCTGACTTTGAAATGACAAATTCTCCAAACACAAACAATTAGCCACACTGTAGGTAATTATGTAGCATGTTCTTATACAATCTGAAGTTTTGGCCAACCATAGTGGCTCATGCTTATAATCCTGGCACTTGGGAGGCTGAGGCAGGCAGATCACAAGATCAAGGGATCAAGACCAGCCTGGCCAACATGGTGAAACCTCATCTCTACTAAAAGTACAAAAATTAGCTGGACATGGTGGCAGGCACCTGTAGTCCCAGCTACTTGGGAGGTTGAGGCAGGAGATTGCTTGAACCCAAGAGGCAGAGGTTGCAGTGAGCTGAGATCATGCCACTGCATTCCAGCCTTGTTACAGAAAGAAACTTCATCTCAAACAATCAAAATCCTGTAGCATCCTGCTACAGAAATATGTTATATGATTGTTTTTCCCCAAATTCTTAAACAGGCATAGTTTCTTTCTCATGGCAATAAGGTACAGAACAAATTGGGCAGTGATTTTTTTTTCTTTTTTCTTTTCTTAATTTTTTTTTTTTTTTTGGCCAATTGCCATGAATAAGGTAAGCCTAGGTCTATTCCAGTACCATCTTCTGCCCTCTCTTAGCCCACATTCATACACAAACTGAAACACACACACACATACCCAGAAATAGCAGAGATACATTTTATCTGAGATAAACTCATGATCTTTGCTACATTCACAACAAACGTTTTGTTGATGCTTTAGGGTAAAAAAAAAAAAAAACCCTACCTCATCACCATCAAGAACTTTGAATTGTAGAACTTATTGTGCACAATGGGCTATCAACATTTTTCTCTAGATTTTAGAAATAAGTCTTATGAGAAATGAGTATATATGTTGTAGTCCGTGACAAGTGGGACAATATCCCAAGATAATTTTCAGTCCCAGGAGGGCTTCTGATAGTTAATTAGTCTCATCCTAGTGGTACAGATATACAGCTTAGCTGATTACTTTTAAATGTAAAAAGATAAAGGATAATAACACAATGGAATATAACATAAGCAGTAATAACACAACATGTCTTCATCATTGAGAGAGGTTTGATTAAAGCAACAGTCTTTTAGTTCTACCAGCAAGAAATATATATTCATCCTGTAAATACTTATTTCTATCAGTTCTTATTATGAATTTAGATACTTAATGACACGTTGAAGTATTTAGTTATATGATGGAATTCTAAAGTAATTGTTCAATATATTGAGAAGAATCTCAGGTACTCTAATATTTTGCTTGCTTTTCTATTGTTGGAGTGAATAGAAAGAAATATGCCTTGAATGTTAAGTTACAGGAGTAAACACTGGTGATTCAGACAACCTAGATTTGCATGGTAGTTGTGCAACTGCATGGCTATGGGACCTTGAACTACTTACTTAATCCAAGGTTTACTAATTTTAAAATTGTGAATAATAATTGCAAACATCAAATTCTTATCAAGATTGAGATAACTCAATATCACTTGTTCAGCAGATGGTACTTGTTCCATGACTCTTAGTTTTCTCTAACAGTTACAGCAGTATATGCAAAAGTATTTCTTAATACTTTATAACACTGCTCTATATTGTAACATTCTTTAAATGATTGACAATGGCGTAGTCTACACCTTATGATTCTTAAGATAGATTGACAGACTAGAGAGTGGATAAATACAGAATCCGACCAGGCCTCTTTTTTTTTTTTTTTTTTTTTTTTTTTTTTTTTTTTTTGAGACAGTCTCATTCTGAATTTTCTATACCTGGTAGAAAAACTGAAATCAGTTTTGTGGCTTATAGAAGGGCTTTTTATTTAATAAGTGGACCTAGGTTAGAAACAGAAGGTTTAAACAAAGTTGTCAACCTTTAAGAGCATCCAGCGAATGATTCAATAGTGCACTCATTTATATAGAAGAAGAATATTACCTCTAAAACTGAAAGCAGCTTATTCATAGGTGTGTCCTTTATGTGGTAGGAAACATAAGGTTTAGAAAAAGATGCAATCAGGCAAAAAAAAAAAAAAGAAATAAACGGTTATTTAATCAAGAAAAGAGGAAGTCAAATTATCACTATTTGCAGATGACATGATTGTATATTTAGAAGACCCCATCGTCTTAGCCCAAAATCTCCTTAAGATGATAAGCAACTTCAGCAAATTTACAAAATCGATGTGCAAAAATCATAGGCATTCCTACACACCAATAACAGACAAAGAGAGAGCCAAATCATGAGCGAACTCCCATTAACAATTGCTACAAAGAGAATAAAATACCTAGGAATGCAACTAACAAAGGAAGTGAAGGACCTCTTCAAGGAGAACTACAAACCACTGCTCGTGGAAATAAGAGAGGACACGAAGAGGCTCATGGTTAGGAAGAATCAATAGCTTGAAAATGGCCATACTGCCGAAAGTAATTTATAGATTCAATGCTATCCTCATCAAGCTACTATTGATTTTCTTCTCAGAACTGGAAAAAAAAAAAAACACCTTAATTCATATGGAACCAAAAAAGAGCCCGCATAGCCAAGACAATCCTAAGCAAAAAGAACAAAGCTGGAGGCATCACATTATCTGACTTCAAACTACTACAAGCTTACATTAATCAAAACAGCATGGTACTGGTACCAAAACAGAGATACAAACCAATGGAACAGAACAGAGGCCTCTGAAAAAATGCCACACACTTACAACCATCTGATCTTTGAAAAACCTGAAAAAACAAGCAGGGAGAAAGAATTCCCTGTTTAATAAATGATGTTGGAAAAACTGGCTAACCACAGAAAGCTGAAACTGGAGCCATTCCTTACACTTTATACAAGAACTAACTCCAGATGAATTAAGGATTTAAACATAAAACCTAACACCATAAAAACCCTAGAAGAAAACCTAGGCAATAGAATTCAGGACATAGGCATACACAAGGACCTGATGACTGAAACACCAAAAGCAATGGCAATAAAAGCCAAAATAGACAAATTAGGTCTAATTAAACTTAAGAGCTTCTGTACAGCAAAAGAAACAATCGTTAGATTGAACCAGAAACCAACAGAATGGGAAAAAAATTTTGCAAGCTACTTATCTGACAAAGGGCTAATATCCAGAATCTACAAAGAACTAAAACAAATGTACAAGGAAAAAACAAACGACCCCATCAAAAAGTGGGTGAAGGATATTAATAGGCACTTTTCAAAAGAAGACATTTATGCAGCCAACAAACATGTGAAAAAATGCTCATCATCAATGGTCATTAGAGAAATGCAAATCAAAACCACATTGAGATACCATCTTATGCCAGTTAGAATAGCAATCATTAAAAAACATGGAGACAACAGATGCTGGAGAGGATGTGGAGGAATAGGAACACTTTTACACTGTTGGTAGGAATGTAAATTAGTTCAACCATTGTGGAAGACAGTGTGGCAATTCCTCAAGGATCTAGAAATGGTAATATCATTTGGCCCATTGCTGGGTGTATACCCAAAGATTATAAAGTGTTCTTACATGGAAGAAAAAGATGCTTCCATGTAAGGAATCACAATAAGCCCCAAGATGACTGGACCTACAGAAACAAGGATTCTAAATTGCTGATATTCTCAGTTTTCCATATTATGTTCTGTCTTCAATATGGTGGATAATTGTATTCTTTAATGGGATAATGAAAGACAATTTGATTTTTTTTTCAGAGCCAGAAATTTACAAATTTAGAGACCGATATTGACATTTTTTGTTTCTCCTGCTAGGAAAAAGTAAAATAATTGAGAAAGTTTGCTTTTCTTTTGCAGATTAGGGAGGGGAAGAAAATACTGTACAGATTAAAAGCTACAAGTACTACAAGAAAATACTTTACAGATCAAAAGCTATGGTACCATGCATGGTACTGCAAGGAAACCACCAGAGCCAAATTATAACTTAGAAACTTTGTCATCTATATATTGTTAAATATTAGTATCGTACAGTAAAAGATAAACTCAACTATCTGAAGCCTTCAGAACTGGTCCAGACAACCTCTGAAACTCTGGAATATCCTGTTTGATAAGGGCATTTTTATATACTTTGCCCTAGTTTGCACTGATGGTATGATTTATTCTGAATGCCTGTTTTTGCGTACCTGGGGCTTTTGGGTTATGTTGTATTAGTTTGGGCCATTAGACTGTATATCTAAAATCAGGTAAGGGAGTCCTCCATGCCTATGTGACTGACCCTCAACAAAACCCTGGACACAAAGACTTGGTAAGCTTCTGATTGGCAATATTCTATACTTGTTATCAGACAATACTTCTCGGAGAATAAAGTGTTGCCTGTGTGATTCTACTTAAGAGGACAAGTGGAAGCTCATACTTGGTTCTCCTGGAAACTGACCTATACATTCTTTTCCTTCTAGGATTTAATCTGTATATTTTTGCAACAGGTTCACTGTGTACTGGTTACCTACTTCTCTGGGTCCAGTGAGACAGAACACCCATACAAACAAGTAACATGAAGCAGGCAGCAAAGGACAACAGAAGCCTAGGATTTATTGAAAGCTGGGCTTCCAAAGTTCAGGAAAGATGCCCAGAGTGAATGGCATCTCATCTGCATATGCCTCGCTTGCACTGCAGCCGAGGGGACCCAGAAAGCAGCCTATCCTGTTTTATACCCTGGGGTTGCAAGAATTGCTGGACCAAAGCCTTGAAGGACAACCTGTTTCTAAGGTGAAGGAGACATTGGCCAGAACAACACAGGCTCTGTTCCAGCTGCCTCCCCTGTCTCAGAATGTTGTATTTGCAGCAGATTCTAGAGTTATTTTTGTGAATTACACATGAGGAAGGAGGGTCAACGGGATTGCTCAAAGGCTACCTTGAAACTTTCCTGCAATCTTGAGTTATAATAAACTATAACCATAAGCATAATAGCTTGTATGAGTTCTGTGAGTTCTTTTAGTGAATCATTGAAACTGACGATAGTCTTTGGGACCTCTGATACAAGTACTAAGTTCTAAAAATGTCAAGTGTTTTTTTTTTAATAAGATTTCAACCTTCTTTATTTTTATGTAAAATACATAAAAATATGTAAGATAGTAATAAAATATTTTACTATAAAATATGTAAACATTTAGTTTATTTTAAAAATGTTGATATAAATCAGAAACCAAAAGAAATACTTATAAACTCACCACTGAAATTCAGTAAAAAGCAAAAAATCCTAAATGTTGCCAAAATTGGAAATTCTCTATGATCATCCTCATTATCTTGCTTCCCTGACAGGGGCAGCTACTTTTCTGCATTATTCCCTATATTTCAATTTTAAGAATAATTTCATCTATAGTCCTAAAACTATTCTTTTAATAAATCTACTTTTTAAAATTTTTGAACATTGTAAATGTGATACAATGTTTTTCATCTATAGTGCTTATGTTTTTCTGTAATATTATGTTTCTGGCTGGGTGCTGTGGCTCATGCCTGTCTCTACTAAAAATGCAAAAATTAGCTGAGTGTGGTGGTGGGCACCTGCAATCCCAGCCACTTGGGAGGCTGAGGCAGGAGAATGGTTTGAATTTGAAAGGCAGAGGTTGCAGTGAGCCTAGATTGTGCCATTGCACTCCAGCCTCGGTGACAGAGCAAGACTCTGTCTCCTCCCATCCCCAAATTTATGTGTGTGTGTGTGTGTGTGTGTGTGTAGTGTCTATCATTCTTCCATGTTCATACATATTTCTTCACTCTGTAATTTCACATTTTGTAGTATTCTTTTCCTTTGCTCTATCATAATTAAATTGCTTATTACCTAATTTTATAACCAATGCAACTATGAAAGTTATTTTACATGTACAAGAGTCTGCATTGATTTCATATAGGGTACACATAGTTCAACTTTAAAATACAGCAAATTATTTTCTAAATTTCTTGTTCGTACCTACACTGTCAACAACAGAACATAACACTTCAGGTTACGTATACTTGCTAATACATTTTATTCTCTGAAATTTAACATTTTCAGCCAATATAATAGGAGTGGCAAATATTTTTAATCTTAGCGTACCTCATGTTGTGTATTACATGAGGTAGGGATCTTAGATAGGGTATTTTCACAGTTATTAAAAAATGTATGTTCTCCTTATATCTTCAGTGATTCTCTATGATATATTACACTTTCATTTTTGTGTGGGTGTGGTTCTGTGCTTCCTGTTGTGATCACCTGCCAATGTTCAGTTTTCATCATTGCTATGCTTTCCTTCCTATAACAGCATTGATACAGGCTTACTTGACACTTCTTCGAAAATGTCTTGGCCTTTTTTGTTCTGGGTTATTACTAAAAAAATTATAACCAGCTTGTAACATTAATTGAGAATATTATTAAAATATTGTTTGGAATTATATTACAAACCAATGTTGTAAAAAGTATATTTTTGTAAGAATCCCTCCGCATAAACATGTAGTCACTGATCATTTACATTACTGATGATCTTTTAATCATATTTTATAATTGTCTCCATAAAAGTTTAGGGTATCTGCTGTTAATTATATTTTAAGGGTACTGCATGCTATAAAAGTTTTCCTTTAAAAATTAATGTTAAATCATTTCTGCCATGGCAAGGAAATACAACTAACCTCCAGATACTGATTCTATATTCAGCAACCCAATGTCTTTTATTAATTCACATAATCTGTCATTTTATCCCCTTGCATGAGTCTATTTCTTAGGCATCTTTTAAAGTTTTGTGTTTATTTGGTTTTGTTTTTCTTCAGCCTCCAACAAATTATTACCCTGTTACTTAGAACTGGAGATATTGAACAGTGTTGTCACTAATTTTAAAGCGAATACCATTTAACTTCTGTTTATCAGCCTTGATCATAAAATGTACATTCATTTTTAAATTCTAATTGAAGTTGTGATTGAGCCTTTCAGTATCCTGAACCATTATTTGCATAAAGAAAGATAGAAAAATCCCATTTGTAATCATAAGTTATTTAAAACAAAAGTTCAATCAACCAAAAAAATAAAATTTTAGCCATTAAATTGGATGCACGAAAATACCATGGCTTTAAAGGTTTTCCACTACTATTGAAAGCATAGTCATTTCAATATTTTATCTGGATATTTTCGGTGTTAATTCTGTCACCTTTTGAGACAAATTAACCATTCAGAGTGAATGCCCAATAAACTCATTACTATTTCAGTCATTTTAGCTTGAATTCAAAGAATATATAGAGCAATTATTATTATTATTATTATTATTTTGTTTATTTATTTATTTATTAGAAGGAGTCTCACTCTGTGACTCAGGATGGAGTGCAGTGGGGCCACCTCAGCTCACTGCAACCTCTGCCTCCCAGGTTCAAGCAGTTCCCTGCTTCAGCCTCTGAGTAGCTGGGACTACAGGTGTCTGCCACCACACCCAGCTAATTTTTGTATTTTTAGTAGGGACAGTGTTTCACCATGTTGGCCAGGATGGTTTCGATCTCCTGACCTCGTGATCCACACGCCTCTTCCTCCCAAAGTACTGGGAGTACAGGCGTGAGCCATGGCGCCCGCCGCGAGCAATTATTATTGAAAGGATAAATATAAGCAATGATTATCCTTAGAGAAAACCGAACATATGGTAAGGAAATTAAGACTCCTCTAGAACTTTCTTTACTGTAACAAATCCCTTTGAAAATTGTGAATTATTTCATTTTGCATTGGGGAAAACACCAAGTTCAGCATCAGAATTTTTTTCACAATGCTGTTTTTATTCAGTCTCAAGGGAAATCAACAGATATTCCAATTATTTGATGAATCATATCTTTTCTATTCTTCTCTATTTAAAAACCCACATGTGTATTTCAACAGCAAAATGACCAAAAGACCAAGTTTTCTTCATTCTTCATTGCAATTTATTATATGCATTTGTCTTAGTAACACAGAGAAGCTTATTAGAGTAAAACATTAGAATCCTGAAGTCAATCCTTATATAGATGACTACCACAAACATGCTTCCATTATCAGAATAAAATATGAATATAATCATTTATAAAACTGACTTTATTAAATATTTTTGAAAATTTTAAATGAGTTAAATCTATTAATTTTTTATTCATTATTGTATTCAAAAATATTTTTTGAATGCCTGCTATGTGGCAGACGCTATTTAATTAGCCTAGTCAATAACTGCAAAGGTGTGTGCTCTAAAATAGTTTATTAGAAACATAAAACAGAGAAAGATGCAATAACTGAAAATCATAGGTTCTATTATTATATCCTGTGAAGATAATTAAATAGGTTTTTGTAATTAAGGGCTTCACTCAGTCTTTGATGTTGAGATTTTGTTTTGCTTTGTTTAATTTTAGCTATATAAAGCGCAACAATCTTACATAATAAAATCAAGGTGTGGAAATACAAGTCAACAAAATAGTGTCATTTTTATCCTGTAACTCAATGACTACCAAAGATATTTACTTTCTTTGAAAAGTAGCTACTCAAACTTTTTTTTTACACTTTTTCTCTTTCTTCCTCTTATTCCTATTCTTATTCTTATCTTCTTGTTCTTCTTCTCCTTCTTTTCTTCTTGCTGGTAGTTGAGTAATTGACATGTGAAAATCTAGAACTTACTCAACATTTTAAACACAGCAATGTTCCCCTGATCAGTACACAACTTAAACCCAGTCAAGAGACTACAAGTGTAAAAACACTAATCTCTTATGCACCTTCCCTGAAAGTCAATACCTTTATTACTTCATGAGATAATTAGAAGGAAACAATTATCTTGAATTTTAGCTTGAAATCCAAGAATATATAAAGCCATCATTATCATTATTATTTTATTTGTTTGTTTATTTTTTTGAGATGGAGACTCACTCTGTGGACAAGGATGGAGTGCAGTGGTGCAGTCTCAGCTCACTGCAAACTCAGCCTCCAGAGTTCAAGCAATTTACCTGTTTTAAGATTCCCATTGGTCATTAAAGCCTTTGTAATCTGTTAGAAAATACAATTACATATACTGCTATGCCATCGGGTTCAAAGATTATACACTTATATGTCTTAAAAATAAACTGAATGTTTAATTCATTCAAGACTTCCTTTATAAAAGATTTCTTTTATATTAATATAAAATTATATATATATATATACACATATGACTATATATATCATAATCTAGATAAGAGTCAAAGAATAATAAGACAAATCATTTTTTAAGTTTTTGGGTTTGGAAGTAATGTTACCTAATTGCAATGCAATGGTATTATTTGTGGGAACATTCTTTAATCGACAGTAAGATGTAAAATTAGGTGTCAAAAGTTATAAGAAAATTATAATCAGATTACTACATTTCTGTGTGTTAACAAAGGAATTTCTGTATATCTGGCATTATTTGCATGTGTATTATTTAGCATAATTTGTTTTAGGCTACCACTTTTTCATATACATAATAATTTGATTTAAACTTGAAACTTAAATTTGAAATCTAAGGTATTAGTATTGAATTATTTGAAAGTTCTTTAGTTCTAAGTATGATTTATTAAATACATGTATGATGTGTTTTATTACTTTTCATTAATTTGATGCATTCAAAATAAAAAGACATCAAATATAAGATTTATAACTTCCATTTAAACTGTTTGAAGATTTTTAATTAACTACTTTTGTAAATGAGCATAGTCATTGTGCAAAGGCCCCTCAGAAGTGATTGTTAAATTCTACTAAGTGTATGTAGAAAGCAAGCCTTAAATAACAACTTAACAGTTTCAAGATTTTACAATGTCTCATCTTAATAACTGAGAAGATTTTGAATAGACTCTCGTGTAAATAGTACCATGTTTCCTCACCTAAAATATGAAAGAAATAATTATGACTATCTCAACAAGTGATGTAGAACATTTATTACGAATTTCAATGTAAAACCTTAATATGATGCTTCATGTATTATGAGTTCCCTATACGAATAGACTCCCTTTCATATGGACCCCAAGTGTAGTTTATTGCTCTCTGGAGAATTTAGATCTAGAAAATATGACTTTCATCCCCTTATAGAATCAGAATCACAAATAATAATTTCAAAAACGCCGCACAACTTTAAAATTTTAAAAAGAAATTTGGTTTCCTTATTCATTATCCTATTTACTTTAAACGCGATAGAATGTATTTAAAGTATTTCTTTAAACATTGTAGAATGGATATTTGTAAGGTTTCTTTAAACATTGCAGAATGGGTATTAGTAAGATAGTATTTCTTTTCTTTTTTTTTTTTTGAGACGGAGTTTCGCTCTTGTTACCCAGGCTGGAGTGCAATGGCGCAATTCTCGGCTCACCGCAACCTCCGCCTCCTGGGTTCAGGCAATTCTCCCGCCTCAGCTTCCCAAGTAGCTGGGA
>CAUYOR010158793.1:0-11166 GCA_963573925.1 Callimico goeldii | reverse complement strand
AGCACTTTGGGAGGCTGAGGCGGGTGGATCACGAGGTCATGAGATCGAGACCATTCTGGTCAAAATAGTGAAACCCCGTCTCTACTAAAGATACAAAAAACTAGCTAGGCATGGTGGTGCGTGCCTGTAATCCCAGCTACTTGGGAAGCTGAGGCAGGAGAATTGCCTGAACCCAGGATGCAGAGGTTGCGGTGAGCCGAGATCGCGCCATTGCACTCCAGCCTGGGTAACAAGAGCGAAACTCCGTCTCAAAAAAAAAAAAAAGTATAGTTTAAAAAAGCAATGAATCATTCCACTATAAAGACACATGAACATGTATATTTATTGCAGGACCATTTACAATACAAAAGACTTGGAACCAACCCAAATTCCGTCAATGATAGACTGGATAAAGAAAATGTGGCACATATACACTATGGAACACTATGCAGCCATTAAAAAGAACAAGTTTATGTCCTTTGCAGCAACATGGATGAAGCTGTAAGCCATCATTCTCAGCAAACTAATACAGAAATAGAAAACCAAACACTCCATGGTCTCACTTATGGGAGTTGAACAATGAGAACATGTGTACACAGGGAGGGAAGCAACAAACACCAGGGCCTGTGGGGGTAGGGGTTGAGGGGGATAGAGCATTAGGACAAATACTTAATGCATGTGGAGATTAAAACCTAGATGATGGGTTGATGGGTCCAACAAACCACCATGGCACATGTATACCTATGTAACAAACCTGCACATTCTGCATATGTATCCTGAAAATTAAAGTGAAAGAAAAATGAAAAAAACGTTGTCTCTGTTTGCAGTAACATCATTGTCTAAGTAGAAAATCACAAGGAATCTGTTAAAAACTACAGAAATTATAGATGAGCATAGTAGATGCATAACACATCATTAGCATGTAAAAATCAGTTGCTTTCCTATACATCAGAAGTAAAATATTGGAATTTGAAATTGAAGGGAAAAATCAGTACCATATTGACTAAAGAATAGGCACATAGATTAATGGACTAGATCAAGGAGAATATCAGTAAAGCATGATTTACAATCAACCGATCTTTGACAGACGAGTAAAGGCAATTTAGTGAAGAAGAACAATCTTTAAACAAATTGAAACAATTGAACATTTATATGCCCAAAATGAACCTATATATAAATATTGCACCTTTTACAAAAATTAACTCAAAATGGTTCTAAGGCCAAAGTGTAAAATATAAAATTATAAAATTTTATGGGTAAACATAAAATATATATGATCTTTAGTTTAAAAATGAGTTTTATTTACAACATCTCATGCTCTGTCAAAGAACAATTTTTGATTTTCTAACTAAAGAATCATGCACTGCAAAAGTCTTCTATGAGAATAAAGAAAATGAATGAACAAACGGATAGAAAATATTGACAGATGCTGATCCGAAAAAATACTTCCACACAAAATATTTTTAAAAATTAAACTCAACAATAAGAAAAAAATAATGTTTAAAATGGGCAAAAGTCAGAACAAACACATCATCAAAATATATTGATATAAAATAATTAAATGAGAAGATGCTTAGGACATTATAAATTAAAGCTACAGTGAAATACCACTGTATATCTATTAGAATCACTAAAATCCAGAGACAGACAATACCAAATGCTGAAAACTATAGATAACACAGGAACTCTAATTTATTTGGAGGAAATGAAAAATGATACATTCACACCGGAACACAACAGTTTCTTACAGCCCAATAATTAGGTTCCTTGATATTTACTCAACTGAATTGATTGAATACTTAGTTTCACAAGAAACCTAGAGACAGGTTTTTGTCAACTTATTCATATTTGCCAAAAAAATGGAGGCAGCCAAGATATCCATCGATATGTGAATGGATAACAAATTGTAGTACATCCATATAATGGAATTTGATTTAGTGATAGGAAGAGATATGTTATCAAATCATAAAAAGATATGACAAAACTTAATTCCACATTGCTAAGTGAGAGAAGCCAGTCTAAAAAAGCATCACAGTGCATGATTTCAATTACACGAATTTCATGAAAGGACAAAACCATTGAGTCAGTAAACCCATCCGTGATTCCATCACAATCAGGGGGAAGATGAATAGTCAAGGCATAGGAGATTTTCTAGAGCAGAAAAACTATTCAAAGTGACATTGTAATGATGAGTTTATGACAGCAAGCATTTGTCAAAACCTATAGAACTTTACAGTTTAAAGACTAACTTTAATGAATCCACATTTTAAAAAAATAATTTAAATGTTGGGAATTTAAAGATGGTATGATGAATGTGACAGAATAATCTAAATGTATTACAAATAAATGAAATAACCTCACTAAATGGGTAGGACAATAGAGTGATGATATAACCAACTTCGGAAATGAATGAACTATGTAATACCAAAGGGACCTAGAAGAGTTCAATAGTGCTGTTTTCCACTGGAATATTTGTAAACTGTTTTGAAACCATGGATACATATATACTGAAATTGAAAAATTATGTAAATTAATGGGGAATCATGGGGACAAATTTCATCACTGTTGAAATGGGAAGCCACAGAAGACATGTTAAAGAGGTTAAAATAAACCATATGTTAATGGCATAGAGTTGAATACATCAGCATAAAGTCATTTTAGCTTAATATAAATACAGATGGTCCCTACCTAAAAATAGTTATAGATATGTATATACAGCTCTCCCATAGAAATGAGCATAGCATATCTTCATTTCTAATACCATTGTCTAATAAAAAGAATCAGGAATAATTGGAACAACTGCTGAATCTAGGACTGGGGAAGTAAATATATAAGACAAGATAGCAAGTGTTTGTAGTGTCGGAAAGTGACAAAAAGTTAAAAAAAAAACCTCACTATGATGGACTATGTCAAAAAAGGCCCCAGGAATAAATAAACAATTCCCTTTGACAAAATATGGAATAATCATAAGAAAATATGTAAAATTGTACTGAATTATAACCCAAATGATGGAATAATTTCTATGAGTCCATACTAAAATAAGTGAAGATGAAGTAAGTAAATGGAAGAGAGCAGACAAATCATTTGAATAGACAAATTCCAAATAATTAATGTAGATTCTCTGCTCTTATCCAGGTGGAACATGACTCCTCACTCAAGTGTGGGCTGCACATAATGCCTTCTCTGTAGAGAAGGAGGAACCGAGTAACTTAACATTGGAGAAACCTGCCAAACACTATCTTAACCAGGAGATTCAAGTCAACATGAAAAATGATACATATAATTACAGTGCATATGCTTGATATGATGTGATAAGAATGACACTTTGCCTCTCCCGACAAAGATATTACTTCAGTTTAATCATGAGAAGAAAAAAAGCCAACTAAATGTTAATTGAAGGCTATTCTGCAAAATACCTGACCAGTACTCCTTGAAACCTGTAATATCATTCAAATCAAGGAAAGTCTCAGAAACTGCCACAGCTGAGAGGAACCTAAGATGACCTCATATAGCTAAATGTAATGTCATATCCTGGATGGAATTCTGAAACAACAAAAACAAAAGGACATTGGAAAAAAAAACAGGAAAACCACAGTAAAATATATTCTGTAACAAAAATATATCAATCTTGGTTCGTTAATTGCTACATATATCTTATGGTAATACAAGAAATTAATAAGGGTAAATCTGGGTAGATTACACAGAAACTCCCTATACCATGTTCTCAATAATTCTATAGATCCAAAATTGTTCTAAAATAAAATGTAGTTTTAGCAAATAATTTTACTATTTTTATTAAGAGTAAAACCATATGAATTAATATGCAAATAGATTAGATTATTGTCAGTAACTTACCTCATTTCAGCATTTAATATCAAGTAAATATTGTTTCTTCCCAGACTCCTTTAACCTTGGATTGTGGATTTATTTTCTTTGTTTCCATTGCTTATTAAACAGTCTTGACCTCTCTTTACTGAATCTAATAAATCCACCAGATGCTGTTGTTCAGTTGTTAATCTTAGCCATCAATTTCTGTAAGAGTTAGAGGATACTCTAAGTGAAAATAGATTTAATAAGGATAGACAGTGATTCACCGTGTTCCAGAGATGCCATTAAGATAACAAATAATGCATGTCTTTTTGAATAGATAAAAATGAAATTACTAAAATATAACATATCTACATTAGTTTTGGCTTTGAACATAATTTAAACCACATTGTTTTTTTACTTTCTCTAATGACTTTATGTTTATAACATAACTATTTTAATTTTCTTGAACATTTATTCTAAATGATAAATACAACAATTGGTAATTTCATATCATTATTAATGAAAACATTATTCACCTTTAATACAGAAGGGTTAGGCATTTTTTTTGGTGTGCATATATAAATTTTTGAAAAAAATTCTATAGATACATAAATCAACAAAAATATTGGGAGAGTGGATATAGTAAAAGTAGAGAAGAAATACAAGTCATTTATAATGGGCTTATTGTATTGTCTATATTGAAAGAAACTAAAAATACTTGAACTTCCTTTGGAGTTTACCTCTTTTTGAGCCTACTAAATGTACAGTCATGAATGTGTGAATAATCTCACTAATCCTCTGAAGGAAACTATAAAATTTAAAATAAAGCTAAAATGATCAACTATAAGTAGATGAAAGCAAATAGAAACAACCAGGACAAACGAGGCAGCATTTTAGGAAAGTTCATGAGCAGTACAGTCTTAGCAGGACGACGCTGATTAGGTATCAGTGGACTGTGTGGCAATGAACATTCCCAGAGGCATGCACGTGCACACACACACACACACACAGAATTGAGGCAGGAAAATAGGTCTGGAGGTAGGGAACAGAACACTGATTTACACGTCAGCTTTAAGAGGAAGTATCTTCTCAACAGGGCATACACCAAGTCGATGGCTTTGTAAGCTTATGTCTTCCTCTCTGTTTATATTGGGCATACTCAAAGTAACCAGTGGAATCCTCTAGGGGTATTCAAACTCCACAAAATTCTATAATAGGGCCTTTCACCTTCTATGCTCGGGCCTGCTCCCACACTTCGGAGAGTATTTTCCTTTCAACAAATTCCTTTGTCCCTTCCTTGCTTTGTACATTTTGTCCAATTCTTTGTTCAAGGCACCAAGAACCTAGACAGTCCCCACCTTTAACATATTTTGGTGAACCAGCTCACAGGAAGAGGCAAGCCCAAAATTTGTAATGTATTCTTCTCTTTTCTCCTTTTCCTTTCTCCTTCATACAAGGAAATCTCTTTTTCTTTTCCTTTCCAACCCAGGACCCTTAGTAGACAGCTTCTAAACTTGAAAGCAACTGCAGGTTTCTGGCAGTGACCAGTGAAACTAAGGGGTGTACATGTGGAGAAGACTGACCACCATGGCTCTGTTCACTTAAGAAACCTGGGTTTTTTTTCTTGTTTTGTTGTTGTTTTTCTCTTTCTTTTTTAGTGGGCCTTGGACATTGAGGGCAATTGGCTGGGGTCACTCCCCAGTGCTACTTGAAGGCCCAGGAATAAATGGCAATAATTGCCCTGCCCCAAAGGGGGAAGAACTTTTTTTTTTAATCTTTTCTGTGTATGGTCCCTGATCCCTACACGGGGCACAGCTTGAAGTAGACTTGCACATGTTTCAGGGACTTAAACCTTCATTTCTTATCTTAAATTCTTCCCCTACTGCACTAAACTGGCTAAGGAACAAAATGGCCCACCAAGTTTCTAGTTCTCATTACAGTTCATGGGCATTCTTATAAAGCTCATAGGATGCTCTGGAGGAGAAAAGTTGCAATGTGGCACCCACCTAAGGTCAGAGATATCTGGCACTTTAAGACTGGACCCCGCAGGAGGATGTTCCACGGGTCCTGTGGACCCCAGCTACTCCAAAGAGAACACTCTTGGGCAGAGGTTCTGAGTTCTAGTAATAACTCCCCTTGGAATTTTCTCTCACAATTGCAATGCTGCTTGGCCACATCATTGTTTGTAATCTGGAATTTACTGTCTAATATCAAAATCAAACTGTCTGCCAGGCATGGTGGCTCACGCCTGTAATCCTAGCACTTTGGGAGACTGAGACGGATAGATTACCTGAGGTAAGGAGTTTGAGACCAGACTGACCAACATGGAGAAACCCCATCTCTACTAAAAATATAAAACTTAGCCTTGGTGGCAGATGCCTGTAATTTCAGCTACTTGGGAGAATGAGGCAGGAGAATCTCTGGAACCCAGGAGGCAGAGGTTGCGGTGAGCCAAGATTGTGCCATTGCACTCCAGCCAGGGAAACAAGAACTAAACTCCCCTTCAAATAATAATAATAATAATAAGAGCTTATATCTAATATTGTGTCAGATAAGTGAAAAATGTGATACCTTTTATTTAGTTCATAATCATTGGGAAATAAAGATGGCAAAATACAATGTCTTCAAAATGAAAACATGTGGTCTAAGTTATGTTCAAGTATTAGATTTGCTAAATGCTTTAAGGTCACAAACTTCTTCTTTGGCTTGTGAAAATTGTTTAACTTGCCTGATTTCCAGCCAGGTAAGACCTGGGGACATGTGGAGTTGGCTGTGCCCTAGCTACACTGGAAGCAGTCACACCTTTTCAGAACACAACTTACCAGGTTTCACATTAAAGTTAAAATTCTAAGACTCACCATTGTAGTATTCAATTGAGACTGCTAGAAACAGTTTTATATTTAAGATGTGTAAAAACAGTAGAATGTGGAGTTTTATTTGTTTAAAGATTATAAAGGTTTTTTGCTTCTTAAAAATTTCAGAGTGATCATTTTGGCAAAATAACCAATTACAGTAATCTGGAATTCCAAGATCAATCTTCAGTTTTAAAATTGTGTTTCCTAATGTCTGGCTTTCTGGATGGGTCAGAGGGCCCCTGTAAACATCCAGAAAAGAAGTAAATAGAATTATATGGCATATAGTATATAGGTATATAGTATTGCCAAAGTAATGTTTGATCTTCCCTAGGTTTTATTTTTGTGAATAATACTAGTATATTCCAAAATTGTGTGGATTTTCTAAAATTCTAATGTCTAAGTGTATGCTACCAATCACAATGAACAGTTATTATGTTAAGTCATTGTAAATCACAGAAAGGAAAACAAAACAAGACAAAACAAATGTCTTTGTATGAAACTACTAATTCAAGTAGAACAAAATTAATTAAATACCAAGAAAATACTTTGTTAGATTTTCATGTTAAACCAGTTATACTGAAGTTGTTTAAAGTAGTTTTTAAACCAACGCTTGGTCCCATATTTTTGGGAAGACAATTAAATCAATGCATGTTTTCTGGTTGTATAAAAGTTTTCCTACACAAGAAGGCTGATGTTATAGCAGTAGATTATTATGCTACAGTATATTTTCACCAGGTAAAGAAAGCATTTTATGGTTTGAATCTTCTGGAAACAACAACAAAATTCGAGACTTTGAACTTTGTGTTCATAATCTCATGACTCAGAAGGGTCCCTCCATGCTACTGAAGCTGTGCACCCATTGGAACCCTTAAGGTAAAACTAACCATGGAAGTTTGTCCCAAGAGAAGGAGAGCACCCTTGATATGAAAAGCTTTTCCCAGGTTCACAGAATAAGACTTCTGCTATCATGAACTCTTATCTTTGAATATTTCTTCTTGTGTAAGCCTCTACAAACAATAGACTGTGGGTAGATGCAGCCATGAGGAGGGGGAATTCTGTAGCTAGACATGTTCTACAGATTGACACTGTCTCACAGCTTCAGTGGCTGCCCCCTTTTCAATACTCCTGGATGAAAATGTGTTTCGGATTGTAGCTGGTTTTCAGTTTCAGATGTTTCTCATAACCCCAAATTATCTTCACTTTTCAATTTCCTCTGTCAAATTAATATAGGTCGGGTATTGTTATAATGGTTCACTTTCCTTTTAAACATTGTTAATTCAAGAACTGATTTTGAGAACCTGGGGACTTTAAAAATGAACAGTTTCGATTTAAGCGTATTGCTAATATTATGACTGCAGCTGATAAAAAGGAGAAGAGAGCGGCTATAATACATGGTAGTGATTATTTTATTATTTAAACCATCCTCTTTTGAGCATAGTAAAGAGCTGTGTACTTTCTGAAGTATACTTGCTGAGAAATTATTACAGAAGAATGATAAAATTTGTGGTTTTGAACTTCACTCCTGTCTTTTTACAATGTCAAAATGATTCATATTTCCCTAGAAATGTTCAGGTGGAAAACATGCACCTGTATAAATTATATTCCTGTGGGGAAGGGATTACTGATCCTACCTAAGAGTTTATGTCAGAATTTACTCTTTTCTATTGACAGTATGGGATGGGAGAACGGAACTTAGTGTTGTGTTTATTTGCATTCCAGTCACTGAAATAATAATAGCTATATGGCATCTAGAGTAGAAAGTGTGCTTTAAAGTAAGGGCATTCTCTCAAAACTTAATAGTTTCCACTATAAAAACTAAAGATGGTTCTTCTTAGATTCACTGTTTCAGAGAACTATTATTAGTTGAGTCAAAACTTTAAATAGCTTTTGTTGTAAAATAAACAATTGGTATATGGCATGCTATGAGAGGGATGGTCTGGGAATGGTTTATTGTGACAATGCAATCACTTTCAGGTATTAAATTTCAGGATGAAAACTATAAATCATTCGCTTTGCCAGAGTGAAGTTTGACTTATTTCTGTGGCCAACATGGCTTATGGACACCAAGGACAAATGAGTCAGGATAACTTAATGGAAAAGACCTTCAGCAATAACTACATAGTTTTCATCTTTTGTATGAACGAAAGTTTTAAATCTTCTCTACTATCAATTCTTTAGTGATATATTGGCTATGATTATTTTTCTGTTCCATGATATATATTATTTTATCATATGTATTGATATAGAAACTGATTAAAGTCAGGGACATATACCAAGATAATAATTGGTTATAAAAAATATATGTTCAGTTATTATCATTAAAACATGTTAAATAATAACTGTAGTTGTCACTTGTAGTTAATAAGGGACATACTCATAATCATATGGCAATGATATATTTTTGTTTGCTGTTATAGATGCAAATTATAGTTTGAACTTTCACACTTTATAACACCAACAATATAAATAGACATATGATTCATATTAGAATTGAATAAAACATTTATTCAATGACATTTTTAATGATATTTCAGGAAGTATTTCTCATATTTTAATGTATACATGAACCACATGGTATTCCATTAAAAAAGCAAATTTTTGTTCAGTTTTTAGAAGAAGGTGCTAAGATTTTTTTCATTTCAAACTTCTTTGTGATATCATTACCGCCGTTCTGCTGATCTCAGTTATGACTCAAAATTAACACCACAGCTAAAATATATGAGCTCCTTTTACAGCAGTGTTTTTCCTCCGGGAAATGGTAACTTCTTTTGCCATTGTCTTCATTATTTTCAGTTCTTTTCTTCTGAACAAGGGTCTGACAATACCTCCTCAGCTTACTTGCTTGAAAGCAGAAGCAGTGGCAAAAATTATTAGTGAAAACCAGGAGACTCAAGAACCACATTTAATCTCTTCTCTCTCTCTCTCTTTCTCTCTCTCTCTCTCTCTCTCTCTCTCTCTGTCTCTCTTTTATTTTTATTTTTTTGGAAAATACTGAACTATCAATATTCACGCCATTCAAAATATTTTTGAATCATGTGATGATACCCAAAAGATTTACTCAAAACCTAAGGGTGAATGGATAAAGATGCTCAATTTGGGGGCTCTCAATAGACAATTCGGGAATGCTGATGATTGTGCTGTTTCTCAGTTTGGTGCTATGAAAGGAGGTAAAACATACTGTTTAAAATTGTATATATCTCTCTCTATATATATATTACATATATATGCAAACATTACAGGTATATGTATTTTATAATTTTATAAAAATATATAATTATAATTCTTATATGTAATATAAATATAAATTTTATGTAATCCTTTTTTTCTTGAATTAAAGGTTGTATAATAACAGCTATCGCCTGCAGTTCTCACAGCAGTAGAATTCCATATCAGCAGTTGCACAATCAACAACAGCAGCTGTCACCTGGTTTTCAGAGAAGTTGAAATCAATTTTTGCAGATAATTTAAAGTTTATACAAATATATAGATTGTGTTCACCAGGGTTTAACATTTGTATAATAGTCATAAAGATAATAGTATAATAAAAGTTACTCTTACTAAATTTTAATACACAGTATCTTCTGTGTCATGGTCTTAAAATATATTATTTAAGCTTAATTACATTTATAAAAACAAATTGAGAAAAATGTCAAAGTTGGAATTTAAAGAGGTGCAGACTTTCCAAAATAAAGTATATTTCTTCAACAAAATGTTATTATATTTTTCTAAAAAGTAATTTAAGACTTTTTATACTTCATAAATCAGGGACCCATCAATAGTATCTTTTTTACTGTGAGTTAACTTCAATAATAAAATTGTATACAATTGAAGTAACATTTATCTTGATCTTTTAAGTTTTTATATATAATTCAGAAAACTGAGATATCTTTCAGTGTTGTAAACATTTCTCATTTTTTTTTTACTTTTAATTTTTATGGCAACAAGTTTCATGTATTTATGCTGTAGGTGTGCCATTTTGATTCAAGCATACAATGTGTAACAATAAAATCTAGGTAATTGGAATATTCATTATCTAAACTGTTTATAACTTATATGTGTTGGAAACTTTCCAAATCTCTTCTTCTAGTTACTTTTAAATTTACTACAGGTTATTATTAACCGTAGTCGCCCTGTTGTAAATGTACTACACGTTATTATTAACCGTATTCGCCCTGTTGTAAATGTACTACACGTTATTATTAACCGTATTCGCCCTGTTGTAAATGTACTACACGTTATTATTAACCGTATTCGCCCTATTGTAAATGTACTACACGTTATTATTAACCGTAGTCGCCCTGTTGTAAATGTACTACACGTTATTATTAACCGTAGTCGCCCTGTTGTAAATGTACTACACGTTATTATTAACCGTAGTCAACCTATTGTGCTACTGAACACTAGATCTTATTCTTTCTATCTAATGTATTTTTGTGTCTATTAAACCATCCCCTTTTTATACCCTTTGCCTCCAAACCCACTACCCTTCCCAGGCTCTGGTAACTGGCATTCTACTCTCTTT
>CAUYOR010158790.1:0-19046 GCA_963573925.1 Callimico goeldii | reverse complement strand
AGAGAGAGAGAGAGAGAGAGAGACAGAGAGAGAGAGAGAGAGACAAGAGAGGGAGAGAGGGAGAGAAAGAAGAGAGAGAAGAGAGAGAAAGAGAAAGAGAAAGAGAAAGAGAAAGAGAAAGAGAAAGAGAAAGAGAAAGAGAAAGAGAAAGAGAAAGAAGACAGCTCCCACAGGGTTGTGGGAGGAGAACCCAGAGAGGAAAATCTGTTCAGGTAGGAGCAGCTGAACTTTTAACCCATGAGTTACTCCTTCCCATTCATGTTGTCGTCCAATAAGAGGAGTTCTTTTAAACTTCCTCTGGATTGATTGATCTTTGATACCAGATTGGTTACTTGTTTTGCAATCCTGAATTACATAGCCCCCTCCTTCCATAACTTTCTGTGGGAATTGGGGATGAAAGAGCCCTATCTGGCTTTCTCCCATGCATGGGAAGATCAAACAAAGAATTTTTTTTAATTGCATTTTAGGTTTACCTGGCCCATGGGGAGGAGGTGCTCTAAGAGCCCCAGCTGTCTGAGGCAGGAAGCCAGGAAATGCCTGCATTTGAAACCACACTACTCCTGGAGCCAGGAAGAGAAGTTTAACACAGTCCCTCACTTGGTCTAGTCCCCGCTCCTTCTCCTAGGAAAAGGACCTGCCTTACTTGCTCCTAGTTAAATACCAATATGCTTCTGCATATGTGGATACCATATTATTTCTTCAGTCAGGTATTAATGATAGTTGTTATTGAACATCTATCAATAGTTGTTCAATAGTTGATAGTGAACATCTAGAAGAATAACATGGCTAGCATTTGCCCTTTGGGGTCCATGAACTTTCCTGTAGTTATATAAAACTTCTGTTAGCATTCACATACAATTCACTTTCTAGGAAGGGCATTTCTAGTTTTCATTTGATTATCAGAGATCCTGACACTGTGCTTGGTACTGTGTGAATAGCTTTATATGACCACTAACCCTCATGGTAGTAAAATCCAGGGGCCCTTAATCCCTAAAGATAGAGAAAATGATGGTTCCCTTAGGTTCTCTTAGTTTCAATCCCATTGCTCTGTATTTAACCAAGAGAAATTAGCAACTGATTATAAATGCCAAACACCATGAACAGGAGAAAAGAGAGGATGTATAATTCTCAGGAGAAGAAAACGTGTTTTCAGCTAGAAACAAAAAAGAGTAGAAAAGAATTCTTTGAACAGAGGATTTGGCTTGCATGAAGAAGTTGAGCTATGTGAATAACGGTGCCTTAAAATCTACTATGAATGGAGGGATAACGAGGAGCACAGCACAGCTTCACAAAAGAGGGGAAGTGCCCCAGAACATAACTCTTCCAGCATCACTCCTTGAGATGACAATATGACTCATGATACCTGCAGGCGACTCCACCAAGCTTGGTTCAAAGTCTTTGAAATTCCTCAGGTCATGAAGAAAGCTCAGGTTCCTAAGAAACCACAAGCTGAGGAGTTGGTTAGAACCATTAGGTAACCATTGTGGACATGCCATGCAGCCACCCACCACCTTTGTATCTTTGACCAAGTCTCAGTCTTGTCCTGCATCTCAGCTTCCTCATCTACATGAAGGGAGAACATTACCATCTACTTTGTAGAGCTGATACTAGGATTAATAAAAGCCAATCCAAATAAAATGCTTGGCATATGTCTGACCCACAATAAGTACTCAATAAAATATTTCAGCTATTTGTCCAGGCATGGTGGCTTACGTCTGTAATCCCAGCCTTCTGGAAGGCCAAGACAGGAGGACTGCTTGAGGCCAGGAGTTCAAGGCTAGCCTAAGCAACATGGCAAGACTCCATCCTTACAAGAACTGTTCAAAAGTAGCCAAGTGTGGTGGCATGCATCTGTAGCCCAAGAGACTGAGGGAGGAGGATCACTTGAGTCCAGGAGCATGAAGCTACAGTGAGTGAGCTATGATCACGCCACTGTACTCCAACCTGGGTGACAGAGTGAGACTCTTTGAAATAGGGTAGCTGTCTCAAAATAGTAGCTAGAATATTACTTTGAAATAATATTCCAGCTACTATTATCATGAATCCCAGTTTACAGGTAAAGCTCAGGGTAACTTGCCCAGTTTACACAGTAGCATAACAGAATTTCAACTAAGATCTAACTCTTAGTTGAAGAGTTAGATCTACAGCACAACACTAGCAATGTAAATGTTCTATCTCCAGAACACTGGCTTTAGCCATTTCACTGTTGAAACGTGATGAGGCTACCCTGTTTCCTGTCTATTCTTTTCTCCTTTCATTGGAGTATTCCTAGACTTGTATTACCTTGCTGGTCCATTTGTTTATTCAGGCAGCAAGTCAGGTGCTGGAACTTTGCGCCTGTGCATATTTGAAAATAGCATATGCTATTCAGTTGTTTAAGTGTGCTTTAAAAATACATACATTTAGAAATATTCAGCATGATCACGAGGTCAAGAGATTGAGACCATCCTGGTCAACATGGTGAAACCCCATCTCTACCAAAAATACAAAAATTAGCTGGGCATGGTGGTGCACGCCTGTAGTCCCAGCTACTAGGGAGGCTGAGGCAGTAGAATTGCTTGAACCCAGGAGGCGGAGGTTGTGGTCAGCCGAGATTGTGCCATTGCACTCCAGCTTGGGTAACAAGAGTGAAACTCTGTCTCAAAAAAAAAAAAATCTGGAGACAACAGATGCTGGAGAGGATGTGGAGAAATAGGAACACTTTTACACTGTTGGTGGGAGTGTAAATTAGTTCAACCATTGTGGAAGACAGTGTGGCGATTCCTCAAAATTGTCTTTTATTGGAAACATGGCATTTTTTTTTATGTCTTCTGGAAGGCAAAAGCTATGTGGAAGTAGAGAGTCACATGGCGGCAATACTCCAACATCTTAACGCCAAGACCACAAGTAGTGGCTGGGTGCCCGGAGGACAAACGTGAACGAGGAGTGTTTCTAGAAATGGGAAACATGATGCTTGGTGCCAGGCCACGGCAGGAATTTCTTAGCCTGGGATTTGTGGTTAGACTTAAAATATGCCCCCAATTCTAAGCAAAGTTCTGTGTTTATGTGAAATTATTTTATGATTCCACCAGATTAGCAGGACAATCAGTAATCAAAATATGATTTTAAATACCAGTAACTTGTAGAGTTCCCACAGGCCACAGAAGGGACTTTAGGGTCATATGAGGCAGTACTTATGTTATTCAGTGCTTAGGAGCAGAAAATAGCCTGAAGCAGGTGAGTGAATAATTCATAGCAAGAGGAACAAGGTTGATAGGTTTTTATTTTTAGGGAAACAAATCCAGTTTTGAAAAGTTACTTTTTTTTATCATATACTTTTTTTTTTTTTTTTTTGCATTTTAGGTTCTGGAGTACATGTGAAGAACATGCAGGACTGTTGCATAAGTACATACATGTCAATGTGGTTTGCTGCCTTCCTCCCCATCACCTATATCTGGCATTTCTCCCCATGTTATCCCTCCCCAACTCCCTACCCCCCACAGTCCCATGCCTAGTCCCCCCGACAGACCCCTTTAAGCAAATAAATATGTAATTGGTAGATTATATTGTTAAAAAATAAATGGAGCCGTTAGATCCTAAATCCCCCTGTCACGGTGCTATCAGAGTTTGTGGAGTTGTTAACCATCTGAGAATACATTCCCTAAAGCTTCTCTGATCTCTAGCGGGATATTATAATATGTTCCATTCTTTGGTAAAATTGCCAAATATGCAAACCTTACCTTAAGAATTTTTTATTTCTTTTTTGATCCCCAATATGTTGAAAAATTTTTCAAGTCCTGATATTCTTTTAATTTGTAAGTAAAAAGATGCATTTCTGAAATATAACTTAGTTGAAGTAGTATTCCGAGGATATGAAGGTTTCCAGAAATACTTCATCAATTTAAAGGTGCCTAGATTAAATTATTGTTGTATACTAACTTCAACCTACACTATCATGTATTTTGAAATATCCTGTGTGTTCATATAATATGTATCCTCTATCTGGATAAGGATTTAGATTGGTAGAGACAAAATGAATGAAGGTTTTGATAGTATGTACAAGGCATGTGTTTTTAGGCCTCTCAGTAAGGTACTCATTCTAGTCAATGTGTGGGCCAGTCTTCAGAAGGCGATTTGGATGGGTGCGGTGTAATCCCAGCACTTTGGGAGATCGAGGAGGATCACCTGAGACCAGGAGTTTCAGACTAGCCTGCCAAGATGGTGAAACCCCGTTTCTACTAAAAATACAAAAAAAATTAGCCAGGCTTGGTGACACATGCTTGTAGAGTAATCCCAGCTCCTTGGGAGGATGGGGCACTGGAACTGCTTGAACCTGGGTAGCTGAGGTTGCAATAAGCTGAAATGATACCATTGCACTCCAGCCAGGGCGACAAATTGAAACTCAGTTTCAAAAAAATTAAAAAGAAGGTGATTTGATTTTCTATATATTCTAGCGTAATAAAGTATTTGCTTATTAGTCACAGCTTTTCTTAAATCAACATAGAAAAATATCAAACAAGATCATAAACAGTGGTTGAAAGATAGGTCATTCATTCATTTGTAATTTTTTGTTTGCTTAAATCATAAGATGTATTGCAATAATTATAATTTGCTAAAGCATTGAATGTCCCTATTCCTCCATTCAGCATAGGAATGCTTAAATATAAAGAAAACAACAATTATTGGAAGGATAATTTAATTATATTACAGAACTGAGTTTTGAAGGTATCAGCATAAAATACTCTGTTCAGGTTCTTGGTAAAGTTCATGAGGTGGACTGATGACAATATAGGTGTTCAACAGTTGTGCTATTTTAACCCTCACCCTAACCATATGGTTACGTGTTGATTAAATGACATGTAACACAGAGCAGTCTGTGATTAGACAGATTTGAAATTAAACCGAGAAACTGTTTTTCTCCTTTCATCTTTTCTCTATGTTTTTCTGTATTTTCTAAGTTTCAAAACACTAGAGGATAAAAATTCTTAAATTTTACAAAACAGAAAAAGTACAGTTTGAAAATTTCTTAAAAAAAAAAAAACTATACATTTCCTGGAACTTCTTAATATAAATGTGTATACTGTTGTATATTGGCATTATCCTGGAGTTATCATATAATTAAGGTCTTTCATATGCATCAAAACCCAATAATTAATAACACTTAGACTTAATATCCTTTAGTGAATTGTATGAACCAGATTTTCTGGTGTGCCTTCAATTCCATACATAATTTGACCAAAATAACAATTGGCATTATGAAAACAGTTGATTTACCTAGGAAGCACGGGTTCCATATGTGCATACAGTTGAAAAGCTGCATAAGAGTGGATATTTTGAGTAACATTTTTTTAAATGACATATGTGCATAAATGTTTTACTTCAAACGTCCTCATTTCTTTCAAATGTGCCAAATCTGATCTTCAATACAGTGTCAAATTTTTTAACTTGTAATGCAGGGCATATTTTATTAAATAGGAAAAATGTGAATTAAAGACAAAATAGAATATTATTTAATAAAACAAACCCGATACAAAATCTTGCCTTGTATTTACAGATAAATTTTAATGGAATATTTCATGATCTAACACAAATATGAGACCCAATGACACTAAGTCTTGTACAGCCTTTGGCTTACCCTGTATAACAAAATCTGTTATTTAAAGTAGACTATAAAATACCTTATGGTAAGTGAACTTTCAAAGACACAAAGAAAATCCTCCATAAATTTAAAAGCTTATCTGAAATCCTTATTGGCATAAGCTTAGGTTGGATATATTATTAATTGCATTAGCTTAGGTAGCTGAAATACATAATACTGGTTAGAGTGTGAAGATTAAAAAAAAAATAGGTTTGGGTATTTTTGCTTCTGTTCCTAGTCAACATTAGTAAACACACATAAGTAAAATTACCTTACCGAAATTTGGAATTTTGGCAATCTCAAGCAAATTTCCCTAAGTCAGCAACATTTTTTTTTACCCTTAGTCATCATATTACAAGGTTCATATGTTTCAATAGCGATTAAATGTTGTACAAATAAGATAACATTTATGTCATTGATGCTCAATTTTTAAAACTTCTATTTAAAAATTTACAAGGAAAATGGGCGTCATTGAGGAAAACTAAAACGGATGGATAATGTATGCAGTTGAAAAAAAGGTATTCAAAATAATGCATCTGGCATAAAGAAATATGTTTTGTACCATCTTTTTAATGACCTGTCACTGGAAAAAAGAAAGTTCCATCTTTCAATGTCTGTTTTCAAGGTTAAGAAAATGTACTAAATGAATAGACAGTTCAGTAATGTCCAACAGATAACTAAAATTCAAATTTTATTTTTCCATATTTATCAGACAATTTTTTTCTGACAAGACTTTACTGAAAGATGAAGTGCAAATGGGAACCCTGTAAAAGTGGTTATAAGAGTTGTACATGACATATTTTAAGCGCCGCTAAGTACACATTGAATACTTTGTAAGTATATAGGCATATCAACATGCAAGTGTCATGTACCTAATATTACAATATGCATTTTGTTTTCTGAAAATGTTAATGACAAGAGTAGATTTAATCAATGTGTTTCTCTATTTTCTGTGCATAGATGGTTAATTTTGTTGGGTCTTCTTTATAGCACAGAATTTATTTTTATGCTGTCATAAATATACCCTTCCAAAAGTTATGAATTTCATATAATATAAATAGCACATTTTATTTTTGAAGCTACATTACTGGGAACACCTGCGTTTCTGGATACCATTTTCAGAGATAAGTATTTAAATTATTTTTAACATGGCAGATTTGTTCTAATGTTGGTTATGTTGAAGTGTTTACGACAAAAATGGAGCTTTCTTGAGGGAATTTTTTTGGTTGAATGAAAAGCTAAATAACGAATTCACAAATATCGATGTGAACGCAACATGAAGAAAACAGGTCGGTAATCTCAAACTCAGAAGTCCTTGGGTTATGACTTAACTGTGTCGTTGAATCTACAATAAGTACAGTAGCTACAGTGAAATTTGTAAAAAGATTAAAATTTTATACATTTATAAGGAGAAAGAGTACTAGCATTGAAAAATTTCTAGATTATTTTTCTTTCTATTTATGAGATTTGTTCAATACATTAAAAACACAGAGAAAAGCAAAGAGGTTATATATATAACAATTCAGTTTACACTTCATAGTTTTTTAACCAATTGGTGACCACTTCTTTCAACCATCAATATTTTATTGCGTCTGATTCTCACTATCAGTAAATATAAAGAGAAAAGTGTCTACTAGTATCATGTACACAAAAACGCATCTGAAGAAAGAAAACATTTGAGGTTTGACAGTACTGTTTGTAAGTGTAATGTTGCATTTCATACCGCACTTGAAAGTCCATGTAGGAATCACTGCTGCTTTGACCCTGGATGTGGGAAAAGTGCTTAAGTGCTGAGCCCTGGTAGGTTTTTGTTTTGCCCCTGCAATCTTCAAATATCTTTTAACTTTTCTTCTTTTTTTGAAATATACAGTATATTTCATAGGGGAAAATAGTGTTTTTTTCTTTACATCTTTTTCACATTTGGGCCCATTCTCTCCAAAATAATCATACATTTCTTGATATACATATATATATATATATATATATATATATATATATATACATACATATATATCTTGATATATATATATATACACATACATATATATCTTGATATATATATATACATACATATATATCACTACTTGATATATATATGTATATAAAATATGTGAAGATCAACAAAATATTATTGATAACATAACCACATAACATAGAAACATCTTACTTTAACTTTTAGAATATTTTAGAGATTCACCATTATAATTTGAGATATTCATGTTTTTTATTTTTTGCTACAGTAGAATCTGTCATTTCCTTTAGAAGAATTAAATTACATCATCTTAAAATTCTTATGTCTATGCAGACAAAATGAAGTGGGCATTTATGGCAATACTGTGCATTATCTGAGGATCATTTATTAATCAGGAGGAATTTTTTAAATACTTAAATTTTGACTTATACAGATAATACTACTTGGTAAAATAATTCATATACATGATTTTTACTTGAAACACATCATAAATTTATAAGAAATTGTTACATTTTAAAAATGAAATATCAGATTGGCTTGCAAAGTGTTGCCATTTTGACTATTTTTAAAAATCAATACAATTATATTAACATTGAAATATTAAATAGGCATGAGAAGGACTATTCTTATAAAGTTATAATATTTTGCCTTTAGGAAAAGCTAATGGTAGAAAAGAAAAAACAATGCAGATTCATACACCATAGAATACACGAAAGATCTTGGCTTTTGAGATTTCCCAGGGGGTGGGAATGCACTGTTATAATAGTTCCATAAGAATGCTTCCTGGGATATCTGGTAAATAATTGTTTCCTCTATTTATATTGAAGTATCATAGCCCATGTTAAAAGTGAGAGGTAGAAGGATTATTGTAAGTATGCATGGCAGAGAACTTACCAGCTATATCCAATAACTATTGCATTCAATATTAGTAATCTCAATACATAAAAATGCTGATGATCTTAGAACCCATTCTATGTTGTCCCCTTTAACTCTCTTTATTATCTTGCTACTTTCAATCCATTGCCTTTGGAAGGGTATGAGTGCAAAGGGCTTGTTTGGGGGTAGAATAGAGAGAGAAAAGGAAGAAAATGAATAGAAAAGAAAATGTATTTTAAAATTCCCATTAAGATATAGTGACTTTAACTATTAAAAGTACCCTATGTTCTTTCATTGAATACATTTGTACTTATAATAAAAAGTACTACAATCTATGAAACATGCACACATTTCAAAGAAAATTGAGGAATTCTCAATTCACTGAGATATGAATTGAAGTTTAAAACTCAGGTTCTTTCTTTCTCTGCAATAACACTAAAAACTAATCCAAATAAAAATGTTACTGTGTTACATTAATAAGAAAAACTTAACTTGTCCTTGAATTAGTCACATTTTAATGAATGCTTTAGTATGTGAGAGGTGAAGATTAGCAACCTCTAGGATCTTGTGGAACAATTCTTTAAAATCCCTTTGCATTAAATATCCAGCAATAGAACTGCAGATATTGCACTGAGTATATTTCAATATTGCCAGTGTATATTTCAAAACAAATTCTATTATCTACACTAAGATTTCCTCTTTCCCAATATTCAAAATGCATATTATAATTACATGGGTTTCCAACATCCATACACAGCAAGTACAAGATACTTACATGTACATACACTGTAGTTACCTATATTTTGCATAGTTTTTAGTGTGTACTTCGTGCCACTTAATCAAAAGCATTACTCAACAGTAATTCTCATCAGGTGTTTTATTTATTTGGCTGTGATTACTGGTTATTTTTTGTTTTGTATTGTTTTATCAGAAATTACCATTTGCAAAGGGAAATAATATTGGGCAATTTTAGAGGACTCTAAGTAATTAGCAATATCATGGGAAAGTTGCAGTAAGACACGAGGTTTTGCATTTTCTCCACAATTAAAAAGCATAATGTAAAATTTCATATTCATTGTCCACTAAATTATCCTGATGTCCAAAGAAAAACAAAAACCATTTGAAATGTTCCCCTTGGTAACACTTTGCAATAAGTGGCACTAAATTACACGATAACTGCTATGTGACATGGAAGAGCCATCACTGTCAAACAGCTGCTATACATGTGCCTACATGGAATCTCAATGCTGTTACAATCATGAGTACATAATTACAAATGAGCCTGTCTTTTTGATTGAGATATTTATATTTTTACAAAGAAATAAAAATAAATGAGGTGTTAGCTTCTTTGCCATATTTAGGAAAGTTAGTTTTCTTTCTCTATTTGTTATTTTAATTGTGGGGTTTCAATGAAAGATTAAGCATCTTGAATCAATATAAGATCATCCAGTTCCTAGATTAAATTCCAATATCAGGTTCCTTAAACTGCTTCTTGGATTCTCTGGTAAAAGAAAACAAGTTGAAATTTCTCTGTCTTTTCTATTTCTCTTTTTCTCTTATACACACACATATACACACACACAAACATGCACACCATCAATACTCTGCTCATGCGCTCTGTCTTTACTCTTGCACTCGCAAACTTTTTTTTTCTCCTAATTTTGACAATAATCATATCTAGAACACATAAAAATGGAAAAAAGAAAAGAAAAGAAAAATACTGCTTAGACTTATTTTTTGATGGAGGACAATCAATTTACACTGTAAACAGTACACTGGCAGAGAATAGCTACTTTTGGTAAAGAATAATGCTCCATATTCTACTAAAGGTGTGTGTGTGTGCACACTACTTCCATTGAGTTCCCTAGCTACTGTGCTCAGTTAAAAGAGACAGAAACTGACTCTATGTGCACACGTGTGCACGTTCCAGCCATTGCAATTGGCATCATTCCTATTTAGAAATATTATGTCATTGTTTTGTGACTTGTTGCAAAAGAAATGAGCAGAATTTTTATAATTTACTTTTTGTTTGGTTGAAAATTAAACAATTTTTTAAAGGTATGAAAATATAACTTAATTTGCTAGTATTTTTTCCAGTTCAGAACAGGATATCTAATTTAAACTGAACTAAATTTAATGGGCAAAGATTTTATTAGATCCCACAAATTATAACGTACCAGTGTTTACAACTCGTATAATAATCTAGCTGTTTTAGCTAACTGAATTTATAAGAGTTCTAATGAGATTTTATATTACTCTGAAGGGTTAACAGAGACACAAATCTTGAAATGCAACCAATTTTGGATTTCTAATTTTACAGTGCTATAAATAATGATTGAGTTATTTAGGCAACAATTTAGCTGTTGGAGCCAAGTAGAATATAGATGAAATGAAGAGGGATGTAAATACAGCATCGATGAGGAGTAGTAATTTTGTAAGTGCATCCTGAAATTAGGCTTTAAATAGTATTTGATGATGCAGTTTATACAACATACTTCTGTAATAAGAACCTTTCCATTTTGTACTAACAGGATGAGTTTTGCTTTGTGGAGTCTTTCTAAAGATTATGCATTGAAATATATGAGCAGTTTATAAACCTATTCTAGTTTCAATGTGTCTAGTAGCACCTACCTGATTCTCTCAAACTACCATACTATATTAACGTATTATTGCATTTTTCCACAGATGGCATGGAGTGAACTGTAAAAACAAGCATGCAATCACATCAATGCAGACTTATTTCCTTAAAATGTCATACTGTATATGATTTATTATGTTAACACTCAACCACATCATATTATTTATGTTCTGTATATTCTGAAAAAGTGCTGCTTGACTGACATCGTCCTTTTTCTTTTGTAAGAAATCAACAAGATAAATGCTTCAACAATCAAAAGAAACTTAAAAATTCTAACATTTTCCTTAAAAGAGTTATACTTTTCTGATAAATAAGATACAGCACCCTTGTCTTTCATTTGATATTGATACATGATGTTTTACTCAACCATTCTCATTCCCCAAAAATATATTCCACAATACTATTTTTAAAACCTTAGGCCATCATGCTATCAGACATCACAAGTATAGCTACCATCTTGTCATATTTGTTTTCTTCTTAAAGGTGCAATGCTTGTAAATGGGAATTTTTAAATCTAACTGGAGTTTTATTCTTTAGCATATAATAAATTTAATGAGAACTAATCTAACAATATTTTATTTTACTAGAAGAAATAATAAGACTTTAGATTGACTTCGTCATATTTAAGAATACAGCATTTCTTAATGGTTAAATACATCAAAATTTTAAAATAATCCAGAGAAAGAGACTTTCACTTTGGAGTTAAAAGCATGGCAGAAATTCTCTATCACTCACTGTTTCATAAGTTTGTACCTCACAAAATGCATAGACAAGAATTTAATATAAAGAATTAGTTCATTTATACAGAAAACATATCTTAAACACTTCTTTTTGGCAAACCAACATAGGTAAGCAGCTCTGGAACTGCAAAATGAAAATTTGTAAATTTTTAGCAAACTAAAAGTTTATTTTTAGGTTATTATTCAACTGTGGTTGTCATTTAAAACCTGAGGCTGTGCACTGGTTGTTAGCTTAAAATTACCTTTCCTTATAACATTGTGCTTCCATTGTATAACAAATAAAAATTAACAAGAACTAGAAAAATTTGTTGTTGAACAGTGCTAGGACATACAGACAAAAATACTAATACATGTTATCTACTTATAATACTGGTTTAAGTAATATCTAAAGGGATATAATGGACGTTAGAAAATGCTTACTTATGACTGAATTACATACAGCCAAAAAAGTTAAATATGTATCAAATAATGTTTAATTGGATTTATTATATGCACTATATACAGATACTAAAATGTCTCAAAATTGTGCCCTATGGATACTTCGATTTTGTTTAGGGAGGTGAATCTTTATGCAGCAAATAAATTATAGAATCAAATTATAGAAATGAATGAAATCTTTGTGTTTCCCAAAGCAGTAAATTATTTGGGATAATTTATTGGTAAATGAAGCTACAGTGTCCTTATAGTAAGGTCTATGCAATTATATAAGATATCATGTCATGATTGCAATTTGTACACATGGCTCCTGTATCAAATACTATATTTCAATAGCAAATCGATACAGCTTTACCAGTATAATCTCCAACATTCCAAAATCTACACTACAGTGTTTTTGTTTGTTTGTTTGTTTGTTTTTGTTTTTTTTAGGGCATGTTTCCAAAACATGTTGTCTTTAAGACAGACATGTAGAAAACATTATTTGTAAACCTCTAACCTTCAGTTTATCTTAAGTACATTAGGTCTTTACCTAAACCTGTTACTTGTGAAAGCTGTCCAATGGCAAACTGATAAGGTCTATGACATAAAGGGGAAAAATATAGGGGGAAAAACTCTGCATACATCGTTTAATGTATAAAAACCACTCAATAGCATGAGCCAAGGAGATGATTAACATTGTTAAGGCTGTATATTCAAGCACTGTATGTTAAAAGAGCAATGGTGTGAAATTTAGGCAGTAAGAAATGTTCTGCATTATGGATGGTACAGTAATTAAAGAATGATGCTTTCCACAGCTGATTGCTGGTATACACTGGCTACAGATAGCAGTACAGTATGGACGTTAATAAGGGTAGCAGACGATGGTAGAAATGAATTCTCAAAGATGATAGCCAGTTTTCTCCAGCAGTCAGCCTGGTAGTAAAACTCAGAATCTTGGCCTTCATCTTAAATGAAATACTCTTTTTTCTCTTCAGCATTGACCTGGCTGCCTTCAGCATTGATAATGGCTGTATCAGCATCTGGCGCATCTTCAGCTCCTTTAGCTTCATTTGTTAGGTACGTTCCTGCATATGTTAGAGAAAAACATGTCAGCTCTGCGAGGCTGGTAAAACACCCAGCATTAAAGCTACACTCATTCAGGAAGGAACTTTTGCCATTGACTCTTCTAAAGTTGCACTGTTTCCTTTCAATTTGCAGGTATGCTGTAGTTGAAGTTATGGCTTGATTTACTACAGCAAGAGCCAAACTGAAATGGGTAATAAGTAAATGTGACTTAATTAATGATGGATAATGTGAACCTTAGAGCTGCAGCAATCAGGGTCTTTTGTTAAGATCTTAAAAAATGGTCATGTCAAACTTGTCACCATTTATTTTGGTGAACTTCTTTAAAAGCAGATTATATTAATGAAGCTCTAACTGGCCCATTGCCCAATATATATTTTCCTCACTAGTATGGCTACATGGGTGTTCACAAACTTACAAACAAAAACATTGAACAAATAGTTATAGTTGGATTTCGGTTCTAGAAATAAAATACAAATTTTCTTCTATGTATTTATTCTGAGCCAGTGGCTTACTCTATGACATCTGACCACTGGCTAAATATTATTTTGCTAAGCCAATATAACTTTAGATTTAGGTAACATAATCAAGAATTCCTTGAAATAATTTAGCATTTCTCACTATCTCCCCATTCTACACACACAAACAAATACACATATGCACGGATATAATATTTTACAGTGAAGTTAGTCTAGCATATTTTGCAAACATTGAACACGCTGACGAACTATAACCTACCTTTATGTCTTGCCAGATACCGACCAAGCAGAAAGATAGAACACAGCGTGACAAATACAACTACAGCCACAATTCCTCCTATGAGAGCATGGTCAGGGCCATTCTGGCCAGCCAAAGCATTAGGATCTGAAAAAAAGAGGAAAATATTGTTCTAGTTAATGTGTTAGTCTTAGAAATGCCTATCTGCATTAGAATAAGTTATTTTGAAAATTAACACAATTTCTATTAAAAATGCATTAACGTGTGTTACGCCAATCATCCTGTGAACAAATGTTATAAATACGAGGTATCTGCAGATATAACATTTGATACATCAACCACTGTTGCCATTGAGCTTACATTTTATAGAAAAGATTGGATAAGCAAATACACACATATATATTTTGTATAGCTATAGGCTTTTCCTTCCTCCTCACCTCCATCTGAAAATATGTGTGTGTATGTGCCTAAGTATTTCCTTGGTGTGATGAACTCAACTCTACTGTTATCTAGTTAAAATAATGTCATGAGAAAGGCGGGGGCTGAAATGATAATTTGAGGTTAATCACTATATAAATATTATTTAAAGCTATGGAAATTGACTAATTCCCCCATGGGTATCTAGAGGAAGAAAAGAAGAGGTCTGAGAATGGACCACTGGGAACTTCCATATTTAAAATCCAGGAAGAGCACTACACACTGGGATCTACTGGGGGGAATAAGGGAGGGACAGTGGCGGCGGGGAGGGGAGCTGGGGAGGGATAGCAGGGGGAGAAATGCCAGATGTGGGTGAAGGGGAGGAAGACAGCAAATCACACTGCCATGTGTGTACCTATGCAACTATCTTGCTTGTCCTGCACATGTACCCCAAAACTTAAAATGCAATAAAAAGGAAAAAAAATACAAAAAAAAGAGATATTCTTTAAAAATATAATAAATAAAATCCAGGAAGAGAAAGAACTTCCAGTGCTGCAGACTGAAAAGGAGAGAACAGTCAGATAGGAAAAGATGTTGGAGAAAACACTGTAGGTGATTAAAGGGAAGAATATATCTTGGCGGGAAAACAGGCATTGGGACTCTATTAAATGCTGTTGATAGAGGAAGATGAATACTCAGCATCAAGATTTAAATGCCAGTGGAAATTGTAGTTCTAGAGAAAGTGATTGGAAAGAAACAAATTAATAATGTACTTTTATGTTCTACCTTTAAGAGGATTTTACAGGCAAGAGATCAAGCCAGAAGAGGATAGCCAGTTTTCAAGAAGAAATGAAAAGATAAAAAGAATACCCAGACATTTGGGCACTCAAAAGTTTGAAAAATTAGCTCTTTACAGATGTCACATACTAAGGGATAAAACTGAGTGCAGACCTTGACAATAAAACCCACTAAGACTCAGCCCCATGACAAAGGTCAGATTGTACTTCCTACGCTTCCAGGTTCACTGTTGCAGGTAGCCTCAGGATAGCTATTTACAATTTACCGATGAATTTAAAAGAGAGTGAAAGTACAGAAATGAATTAGGCTTGGAAAGAAGGCCTTTAAGAACTAGAGCTGGATTATAGGAACAGGAATCTGACAAACAGATTGTGAGTCTTCTGTATTTTTAATGTAACGGTTGTGTCAAAGGATCATATGTCTAGACAGAAAAAAAACAGTCTGACTGAAGCTTCAAACAACGTCTAGACACCTAAAGTGGTGAATGCAAAAAGTGGACTATAAAATCTGTGTGTCCTTGATGGAGGATGTACTCCCCAAAACCTACTTCAAATATAGTTATGGACTATGATTAACAAGGTTAACTCCACAGAGGGTGGAATTGGGGAAAGCAAAAATGAATGAATAGAAGGAATCCCAACTCTTGCCAAGACAGAAGGGCCTTGTAATGCCAGCCTGGCATGTTTTTAAAATTGCACAGATCCATGATTACCTTGTGTATCCCATTCTTTCTTTAATTCCAAATGGGAGTATTTATTATCAAGGAGTGCTTCTCCTCTCTCTATCATGTCTATTGTGTATGGGATGCAGAGGAGCATTAATAACTCCTTTTCCTTTCAGCTCTGGACAAATGTATCCAGATATGATGAAGAGAGTTGTGCATATCTGAGGGTCTTAGGCTTTAAGTTGGACACCTTGGCTTGATGGCACTTTAGGTCGTTTCTTTAGATAGTATGTGGTATGTTTCTTTAGATGGTTTGGTTTCAGCTAAAATTTCTCTGCCCCATATACCCTTCTGATCAGGTTTGGTGATCAGAAGGGTATATGGGGCAGAGATTTCTAGCTAAAAACAAATACTTCCTTTGCTTTCAGTTATTAGAGCTAAGCATTTTCCAGTCTCCCTTACAGTTAAGTAAACAATGTGATTTGTATTCTAGGCAACTAAATTAAGGCTCATCCAATTAGAAAACTTCCCACATGTAAGCCTCCTGGGCAATCTCAGGAGATGAAAGTTGAAGATAAGAGGGTCAAATGAGTAAGTAAAGATATTGGTCACTGAATCGCTGTCTGGAAAAAAAAAAGCCCAATTAACAATCACACTTTGTTTCATTTTATGTTTTTCAGACAGTCTCACTGTTGTCCAGGCTGGAGTGCAATTAGTGGCATAATCTTAGCTCACTGCAACCTCCACCTCCCAAGTACAAGTGATTCTCCTGCCTCCACCTCCCAAGTACAAATGATTCTCCTGCCTCCGCCTCCCAAGTAGCTGGGATTACAGGTGCCCTCTACCACAGCTAATGAACTCTGGCTAATTTTTGTATTTTTAAAGTAGAGACAGGGTTTCACCATGTTGGCCAGGCTAGTCTTGAACTCCCAAAGTGCTGGGATTACAGGTGTGAGCCACTGTGCCCAGCTTAACAATAAACCTTTGAAATGTTTGTTGGAAAAAAAAAAAAAAAAAAGGTTTACTTTAAAAACATTAAACATTAACTTACAACAGTTAATTTTAATTTAGCTTTCTAATATATATTTCTTGTATTTCTCTGAATTTCTATTGTTGCCCATGAATCTCAAAAAATGAGGAAAAAAACCTGTCATATCTCCAAATTCTCTATTTATATTACTTGTGACATACACTGGAATCAGTTTAAAAATCTCACCCAAGTTCTCATATTCAGACAGTCATAAATCACATCTATTTATTTGCCGAATATCTTTCAGAACTGAGCACTCTTTTAGAGAACTCAGGAATCACTTTTGTTCATACATCTCTACACCTGTCTTACGTGCTGACGATAAATTCCGAAAAGTTTTGCTGGATCAATGGTATAAATATTTTGTAAAGACTTTTGATAAATATTGTCAATGTACATTGCAGAAAAATTGTACAAATTCACCCCCCATCAAGAGTACCTGCGGGATTCTTTTCTCCATATTGTATTAACATCAAAAATATAATTTTTTACAATGTTACCAATCTGATGTGGAACAGTAACATCAAAATTTAAATGCTTTGAATTAATAAAATTACAAGTTAACATAAGGAAGTTTAAATATTTTTGGCTATATTAATCCTTAATTTTGCAATGCCTGTCCATGCGGTTGTGCATTTTTCCATTTAAATTTTGTTTTAACAGCCCTCTTTACATAAAGATGAACAGTTTTTAACAAATTCTCTTTTTTTTTCATTTTTGGCATTTTCAGATAGATTAGTCCTGTAATTTTATTTAATCAAATCTATTAAATTATGTTATGACAAGTGGCTTCTGGGTCATGGAATAAAACACTTTTGCCATAAGATTATATGCACAGAAATCTATATTGTCATCTAACCCTTTTGTTATTATACTTTAATCATTCTGAAATGTATTTTGGACTACGATTTGAGGATAAAGTATTAACATATAACTTTAATTCTGTTTTTATAGCCAGGTGTCCCCCACACAATTTCTTTCATCAATAATTTTGTGAAACTTACCATAAAATAATTGTCTATAGAGAAAAATTTTGGAAAAATCAAAGTATAACTGATTATTTACTGGGATTTATAAACTTATAAATAAATTTTGTTTTATATAATTTATTATTCAAAATCAGCATGATTTTTTAATAATTCCAATGTTCAGTGTCTTCTAGTAAGTTGTATAGTTTTTCTAGTATTGGATCATATGTTTATAATAATGTTTTTTTTTTTTTTTAATCGCATTTTAGGTTTGGGGTACAGGTGAAGAACATGCAAGATTGTTGCATAGGTACACACATGGCAGTGTGATTTGCTGCCTTCTTCCCCGTCACCTATATCTGGCACTTCTCCCCATGCTATTTCTCCCTAACTCCCCATCCTCTGCTGTTCCTCCCTATTTCCCCCCAACAGATCCCAGTGTGTATTTTCTGTTTTTGAACAAAATTTTTAATGATTTGAAATATTTTAATATTAAGACATTAGAAAGGTTCAAAAAATGTTATTACTTTTTAATTAAATTTTATGCCTTCTGTATTAGTCTGCTCTCATGTTGCTAATAAAGCCATACCCATGACTGGGTAAATTATAAGGAAAAAGAGGTTTGATGGATTCAGTCTCTGTCTCAAAAATAAATAAGTAAATAGATTCTCTTTACACATTCTTGATTTTTTTTCACATTTTTCATCTTACTGTTGGGATGATCGGAACAAAGACTCTTGGTTCTAATACTGATGTTTTATTCCTGCTCATTCTCAATGCTGTGGATAAATACTGTAGACCTATCAAATATAGATAGATCAGCTATCTTTGCAACTGAAATATGAATTATGTGACATCTGTACCTAGTGAGTGGAGTGGAGACTGAGTCGTACAGTATAGGTCACTACCAGGGAAAGAGTTCACTGGTTTATTTCATATTGCTTTTGCCTATCTATAATCTTCATTCTTTTTTTTTTTTTTTTTTTTTTTGAGATGGAGTTTTGCTCTTGTTACCCAGGCTGGAGTGCAATGGCGCGATCTCGGCTCACCGCAACCTCCACCTCCTGGGTTCAGGCAATTCTCCTGCCTCAGCCTCCTGAGTAGCTGGG
>CAUYOR010158789.1:0-19517 GCA_963573925.1 Callimico goeldii | reverse complement strand
AGAAAGAGGCCACTATAATAAACTCCAGATGGATTAAAGACTTAAACATAAGACCTAACACCATAAAAACCCTAGGAGAAAACCTAGGCAAAACCATTCAGGACATAGGCATAGGCAAGGACTTCATGACCAAAACACCAATAGCATTGGCAACAAAAGCCAAAATAGACAAATGGGATCTAATTAAACTCCAGAGCTTCAGAACAGCAAAAGAAACAATCATTAGAGTGAACCGGCAACAAATAGAATGGGAAAAAAATTTTGCAATCTACCCATCTGACAAAGGGCTAATATCCAGAATCTACAAAGAACTAAAACAGATTTACAAGAAAAAAAAAACAAACAAACCCATTCAAAAGTGGGAAAAGGGTATGAACAGACACTTTTCAAAAGAAGACCTATATGAGGCCAACAAACATGAAAAAATGCTCATCATCACTGGTCATTAGAGAAATGCAGAACAAAACCAGATTGAGATACCATCTCATACCAGTTAGAATGGCAATCATTAAAACATCTGGAGACAACAGATGCTGGAGGGGATGTAGAGAAATGGAAACACTTTTACACTGTTGGTGGGAGTATAAATTAGTTCAACCATTGTGGAAGACAGTGTGGCGATTCCTCAAGGACCTAGAAATAGAAATTCCATTTGACGCAGCAATCCCATTACTGGGTATATATACAAAGGATTATAAATCATTCTATTATAAAGACACATGCGCATGTATGTTCATTGCAGCACTGTGTACATTAGCAAAGAACCAACCCAAATGCCCATAGATGATAGACTGGACATATACACCATGGAATACTATGCAGCTGTAAAAAATAATGAGTTTGTGTCCTTTGTAGGGACAGGGATGAATCTGGAAACCATCATTCTCAGCAAACTGACACAAGAACAGAAAATCAAACACCACATATTCTCACTCATAGGTGGGTGTTGAACAATGAGAACACATGGACACATGGAAGGGAGCATCAGACACTGGGTCTGTTGGTGGGGACTAGGGGAGGGATAGCAGGGGGTACGGAGTTGGGGAGGTATAACATGGGGAGAAATGCCAGATATAGGTGACAGGAGGATGGAGGCAGCAAACCACATTGCCATGTATGTACCTAGGCAACAATCCTGCATGTTCTGCACATGTACCCCAGAACCTAAAGTGCAATAAAATATTTAAAAAAAAAAAAAAAGAAGGAAAGAAAGATGCCATCTTTGTTTGCTCAGGGCATTTTTTTAAAGATCATGGTTAGTAAGTTTAATCTTTTAATTAAAAATTTGTTGTAAAAAAAATCACACTATTTCACCTTTATACCATATCCCTATTCCGAGTCCTTTAATAGACTTGTGCTCACTCACCTGCACCACCTTCTATAGGTAAGCAACAACTTTCCCTCACCTTTTAAACAGAGGTGGATCCAATGACACAGTAGGGTTAAGCAATTTATCACAGGTTAGCCAATATTTCAGTTGGAAAGACCAAAGTGTATATTTCTATTTCTCAGCTTGCAGCTATAATTACTAGACACAAGAAAGAGAAAAGCTGGATATCATCTGAAGGGCTCATGTTTGGAAAAAAAAAAAATTCTCTTTTTGTTTTGTTTTGTTTTTCGTTGGTGAAGTAAATAAATTGGGCCTCTAAGCTTTGGTTATTTTGAGAGTGATTGGAACGGAAATGATCTTAGTGGAAAGCACATTTTAATTGTAAAATGTTGCTTTAGTGCTGCAAATGAAATGATTATTTGAAAAACTGATTCTTTTTCTATAGCAGCTCTACGTAGTCACAGCTATTTCCATAAACTATGTTTGTGTCCATTTAGCTATTTGCCTAAATCAGTGAAGAGAAGACATTTTATGTTCCAATACAAATGTAATTATGTTATTTATATTTGAATTTAAAACCTAAAGTTTGAAATTGTTTTAATGGTTTTCTCTCTTTAACTTCTTATTTTGAAAATTTTTAAACCAATAAGAATGAAAGAACAGTACAATGCATTGGATTGTTTTTAAATCTTTATTTTCTGGAAGAGAAAAAACCTTACTGCTGGGTCAATGCAGATTTTTAGGGTTTTTTTTTTTCATTCCTCTTTAATTGCTTCTTAATTTCTTATTGATCCACTAACTAAAGGATTATTATTTGATTCACTGAGTGAGCCTGCAAGATTGCCTGGGTGAAATTAAATCAGTTGACCTAGCCTCTTTTACTAGAAATTGGGTTGTGCAATCATAATAGCTCCATGCACTCGATAAGACAAAGCAAGAAAGAACAGCACAGCTAGGAAGCTCCATAACATGCATCCTGTTTTCATTCATTGCCACACTTTTGCTGTACCCATTAAGCAGAGGAACTTTGTAGGAAAAATCCAGCTTTATAGGAGAAAGCCAGTGGTGCTCAATTGCCATGAGATATTCTTTTATTTTGTTCTTAGATTATGAAATAAAATAACTAAATAAAAATGCTTGTTATTAAATGACATGCCACATACCTTGCCAACTTTAACCCATACTTTTTAACATCAATTTTTGGTTTAGTCTTAGCTGTCTCCTTTCTGCCTCTTTGTTTTTTCTTCACGCTATCCCTAAGCTCATTCCTGTCTCTGTGCCTTAAGTCCTGTTGTTTTTCTCACTTGCATTTCATTCAACTAATGCAGTTAACACCTATCTTTTTTCTGCCTGTCTAAAGTCCTTAAGCACTTTGAAATAACAGCTCAAGTCCCGTGGTCTCAGGAAAGCCCTTCCTGATGTGGCTAACCAACAGCTATCCACTCCCTCCTATTACTCTGCTGCTGCTCCCGTGTCATCTTGTGCAGTGAACACCTCTGTAGCCTGCCTGATTATCCAATTATTTCATATATGTCTGTCTTATGTATGTTCCATGTCAGTAGATCTTGCTTTTTTGTATCTGTTGTGTTACCCTTTCCCCACTTTGCATAGGAATGGATCTTATTACACAGGGACATAGTGCAGTAGAGAGTGGCCTGAGATCTGTTTAGAAGGCAGCAAGTAAGTTAGACAAGCCAGGTCCTGAAAAGGAAGGAGGTAGGACCTCAGAGAGCAGGAGTCAAAGACCCAGCCTAAAAACTGTGGCACAAAGAAAGTCAGAATCTGGACAGAGTCATGTGTAATTTTCAAGCAGCAACCACAACAAAGGATCGAGGTACTAAGACGTGTCTGGTCCTTCTGTGATTACAAGTATGTAAGGATCAGCCTCCAAGCTGATCCTAAACTATAGACAGGTCTACGTAGCTACTTGGAATCCAGTGGGAAAGTCTGTAGGGCATAAGGAAGTGAGGAAATGGAAAACTGAGAGTTCCTGACAGATAAGTAAGTAGTGCTTAATAATTGCTGGCTCATTAATTGAAGTCCATTCAAAAAAGCAGTAATGACACTCCTCTAAACCTGGATGCTAGCTCAAATTATGACAAGTGGATAATATTCAAGTTATAATCAACTAGCATGTATTTCCCTGATGTCTATCTGAATTTTTTTTCTGCCTTCCAAGTTTTCAGACATTATATACAAGGACCATTGACCAACTAACTTCAGATACAGGAATAAAAATTTTGTATGTTTTATATGTCTCTACTTTTAATAAGTTACCCCAGATTTCTTTTTGTTTGTTTGTGATTTTGGTTTTTTGGAGACAGGGTCTCATTCTGTTACCCAGGCTAGAGTGCAGAGGCACAATCACAACTCATTGCAGACTTGACCTCCTAGGTTCAAATGATCTTCCCACCTCAGCCTCCCAAGTTATTGGGACTACAGGTGCACGCCACCCAGCCAGCTAATTTTTTTGTAGGGATGGGTTCTCACTTTGTCACCCAGGTTGGTCTTGAACTCCTGGGTTCAAGTGATCTTCCTGCCTTGGCCTCCCAAAGTGCTAGGATTACAGGCTTGAACCAGCACACCTGGCCCAGATTTCTTTCAGTTGCTAAATTCCTCTTCAGTAAACAACTTTCAACTGTCTTCTGTTGAAGACAGTGAGTATATTCATGACCAATTTATAGTCATGATAGAGAAGTTTCCTTTTATTTTATGAACTATTTTATGAATGTTTTATTTTATGAACACATCAGTGTGTACTTAGCCCATGTATGCCTACCTTTCAAATATTCTTGAGTGATTCTCATAATACCTGTGTGGTAGCACTTCAAACGTCTCACACATCTTGCTCACTGGAGAACTCTCAATCAATATTGGATTCTAAGACCTCTGATTTGGACATGAAGACAAGTTTTGGAGGTCATTTGTACCTCTATTTTTCACGCATGGAAGTAATGTAGATATAGGTCATGGAAAAAATATTAGCCTTGTTGCTAAAAGACATTAGTTCTAATTCTGCTCTGTTGCCAGTTCTCCATTTGGTCTTCAACGGGTTGCTTCTTTTGTAACTTCTCTGGGTCTGTCTTCTTTCCTGTAATAGATGGAGTCAAATCTGTATTGACTAAGTTTCCATGTATTAGACACTATTTTTCCTTCACATGTGAATCCAAAATTTTAGGTCTAAATCTTATATAAATATGTTGATTCATGGGGACTGATGTGGTTTGTCTCTGTGTCTCCACCCAAATCTCATCTTTTAGCTCCCATAATTTCCACCTGTTGTGGAAGGGACCTTGTGGGAGATGATTGAATCATGGGGGTGGATCTTTCTCATGTTGTTCTCGTGATAGTGAATGGATCTCCTGAGATCTGATGTTTTTAAAAAAGAGGAGTTTCTCTGCACAAGCTCTCTGCCTGCCGCCGTCCACGTAAGATGTGACTTGCTCTTCCTTGCCTTCTGCCATGATTATGAGGCTTCCCAGCCACATGGAACTGTGACTTCTCCATTAAAGTTCTTTCTTTTGTAAATTGCCCAGTTTGGGGTATGTCTTTATCAACAGCATGAAAACGGACTAATACAGGAACAAATCAAAGTGCAAATGAAAGGTATCCCAAGCAACCTTATGAGGCACTTAGTATGTTTTTGTAATTTTCTAGCAATTTTGAAACTGAGTAGAAAATTTTTCTCAGATGATTTAGTGATTTCTTGGTGGATAGATTGCTCTCTGTTATGAGGCATTTATTTTTGCCTATTTTATCCTTGACTATTTGAGATTATGCTTAATAGATTTGAATTTTTAGTCTCATAACTTAAATATATTGATCACGGGTCACATTTGGGGGCACCTTTTATGTGTTGAGCAGCAGTCTAAATGCTTTAAATCCATTGATTCATTCAGTCTTGAAAACAGCCGATTACACATATTCCATTATTATCTCCATCTGCAGACCGGGATACGGAGGCACATAGAGCTTAAAGAGCTTCCTTGAGATCACCTAAGTAGAAGTTTGGGCTCTTCAATTAGAAACCAGGCCAGCATCCATGTTTTGAACGGGTACACTACCTTTCCTCTTATTGTTCAAAGTGCTCCAACAGAATGCATGACCTTGGCTAATGTTTTCAGAGCAGATGAAACTTTTCACATATGCTGAAGAGTCACAATTTACTTAGAGGGTAGCTGTTAACACTACAGAACAGTTGGTTAAAGTTTCATATTTTGTGACTCCTACTAGCCAGCAGGGACTCTGAAAGTGAATGCTAACACTGAGAATGCCACCCCATTTGGAATTCCAGGGAATGAACCATAATATCAACAGGGACACAGAACATCCCCACATCAAAGAGGTGAAGTTAGTCACAAGTGACAATTCGGTGTTAAATAATTAAATTGTTTTAGCTGTTAACTGTAAGTGAATGTTGTTTTTAATTGCACTTTAATAATGCCATGCCCTTTATAACCAAAATTAATGTTTTCTGTCGCTCTGTGTTTGAAGTATGTGTCAGTTTAATTAAACTATTAATGGTAGACAGATTTTAACTACTTTATATTCTTCATTAAATTGTATCTGTTCAACAAGCATACACAGGAAGATGGAGTCGGTGAGGAGCAGATTCATGTTCTGCCTGATAAACCACTCATCATCAGATAAGATGATGCCTTGTGCTTGTTTAGGTGCTTGCTCCCAGTGATAAACAAATCCACTTCCAGGTTAGAATATTCATCGAGTTCATTTAAAAATAAAAGCAACTGCTCCTTTGAAAAAACATGGACAGAGTAAAATGATTTGTTGCACTTTTGTGAAACAGACAACAACAACAAAAAATGCAAACCCTGAAGACCTGTTATGATAATGGCTTTCAGTTCATTTGAGAGCGTGAGAACCCTTCTGCCATCTAAATCTGACAATTTAGGGAAGAGGGACTGCAAGAGGGCTTGGCTTCCTCTCCTTCATCCTTTCTGGATTGCCTAATTATAGCTGAGTCTCTTGCAAAACGCATGAAACCAACTTAACATAAAGCAGCCGTTTGTTTTTATTGCCAGAGATGACAATTGATAAAGTAAACACAGTGCGTACCCCAAGCATCTCTTGGATTCAGTTCAAGATAATCGATTGAGTCTTGGTTACAGATCAGCAAGAACCAGAGCAGGACAATATCTTGTCTCCAGCCCATTGATGACATTTGCAAATAGAAAAGGGACCCTAATTGGCAAACACTTAAAGAAGCAGGACAGTATCGAAATTACACTTCTCTAGCAAGAAGAATGACGAGGCTACATCTGCTGCATATAGTCAAAGATGTAACATGTTATAATAGAGACAAGTGTGTCCTTCCTTTGTGTGGCAGATCAATCAATAGCTTTTCATGTGATCTTGTTCACTATTATGTTAGTAATGAAACCCTCGTGTGATGTGACAACTGTGGAATAACATTTGGTCACAAAGCTGGTGTTAACAAGCACAACTGGCACTCTGGTAATTAGACTGATTTCCGGTCTCTTCTTTCACAAATTGTCGATAAGTGCAGTAAACAGGCCGTTGATTCCTCTCCAAACAGCTATATTAGGCTTTATATTCTTAGAAATTCATCTAGTAGGTTTGTTTATGAGGTCGAAGCCATAGAAGAGAAAACTAATTATATGACAGTCTTCCCTTGTGGCCGTCCTGTGTATGTGTAAACACATGTATGTATGTATCCATCTATCTATCTATCTCTACTATCACACATTTTGTCAGTACAATTCAAAGCATATATTAGCATATTTAGTTTTAATTAACTGGTATTTGGCTGAGAGCAAGATCCACACAAACGGGGGCCCAGTGCCCGTCCCTGGGTTTAAGATTCACTAAAAGAAGCAGGGAGCTGTAAGTATACATTAAATGGAAATAGGAACACACACACAACTACTTCCTTTATACTTTTGTACAAGAGAAGCTCTATTTGAAACTGTAATTAAGTTTAGCCCTGGAAAGAAACTTTAAAATATGAATCTAATATCTTCCTTATTATCCACTCTGATAATTATCTTTTGGTTTTAATGTTTTCTCCTTCTATATGGATTTTTTTTGCAGAGGAGCAGAAGAAGCTATTAAATATAAAGCAAATGGAAATCTGATCCAACCATAGACAACCAGTGAGCTTTTCTCTGAAAACTCCCCCACTGTTATCAAAAGGCACTAATTGCATTTAATGTGGGTGGCCCTGAGTTCTGGGTGAAGTTTGCCCAGATGGGATCCCTGCTTCATGGAGGCTCTGACTGAACAGACAACGTTTAGAAGGCCTGACATGCCTCCAGCAGTCAAAAGGTAATTTTGTTTAAGGAAATCACCATTATATGATCGTTGGAAACATTTGGAAGCCAAAATGAATTCTTGGCAGAACCAAGTCTTTTGTGAAGATTTTGTTTTAAGCCCCTCTATGGTTCAGTCCATCCCTTCAATCCCAGACATTTGTTTGCTGCTTGATACACAGATGCTTAGAGACAAAATACATTTTGTCATGTAAGTCTTAAATTGTTTTCTTTGTCTCTCAGACTTGAATTTTCATTTTCTGACAGGCTTTTAGATATCATTTTTGTTGCTGTTGAGTTCTAGTGGACATGTATATTGAAATATTTCCCTATACCATATTTTTAGAAATGGGGTCTTACTCTGTCACCTAGGCTGAAGTACAGTGGTGTGATCATGGCTCACTGCAGCCTTGAACTCTTGGGCTCAAGCGATCATTCTGCCTCAGCCTTCCAAATTGCTGGGATTACAGACATGAACCACTGTGCCTAGCCTCCCCCTCCACATTTCAATCATGTAAGTCATGGAGGGTTAGTCCTCAATCAGCACAATGTGGGCACTAGGAGAGTTCAGGACTTTTGAGTTTCTGCTCAAACTAGCCCTGGAAAGATGTTAACTTAAGAGGTGAAACAGCCAAATCTAAATAGCCAGCAGTATGTCTCCACGTAAAAGCTTAGATCAGCCTTCTAGTCTACTGCAAATCCTTAACTCGTGAAAAGAGAATGGGGCAGAGTGCAGTGACACATGCCTATAATCCCAGCACTTTGGAAAGCTGAGGCGGGAGGATCACTTGAGCCCAGAAGTTTCAGACCAGCCTGGGCAACATGGCAAAACCCTGTCTCTACATAAACTTTTACAAATTAGCCAGGCATAGTGCCATTCACCTGTAGTTCCAGCTACTAGAGAGGCTAAAGTGGAAGGATCACTTGAGCCAGGAGGTTGAGGCTGCAGTGATCATGCCACTGCACTCCAAGCCTGGGTAGCAGAGCGAGACCCTGTCTCAAAATGTTTTTTTAAAAAAGAGAAAGAGATAGAAAATGAAACAAAATGCTCACTGCTTGATTGTTAAATCTAGAGATCATTTACAAATCTGCTACATGTTGTAAATCTAACTGTATGGACTCTATGTGTTAAGTTAGAACTTTCTGTTGAAATAAATGGATGTCTTTTGTCCCCATCATTCATGGCCCTTTATCTATAGTTATCCCTCCCTTGCCCTCCAACTAGTTATTAATAGCCATAATTTGAACATACTTCATGGCAAGCAACATGGATTATCTGATTTTCTCCTGATGACTACCTTATGAATCTATTAAAGGGAAAGTTGAACTTTGCAAACACTAGGTTATGTTGCTCTATGTATTGGAATCAGAATTCAAACCCAGCCCTACCTGACTCTTCTTACTCTACAGTTCACTGCCTTAGGGATGAAAAAAATCCAGTGACAAATAACAGATGTTCTCATAGATATTTGCTAAAAATGCTCCCCACATCCTCCCAGGTGCCACTTGATGTTCATCCCCACTGTTCCCTTATAACTGGCTTTGGGCATCTACTCTTGGTCCTTGAATTTGGTGACCACAGAAACTTCTTTTGTATGTTTCCCATTTGAATACGTTTTCTACACACTCTCTGACATTATCATCTACTCCCAGCCAGACTACATTTATCAGACCCAAGCCCACAGAGCTGGGGTCTCTATGCATTCATGAACACTTTTTGCTAAAGGAGAAAAATTTAGATGCCGTAGAAGGATGGTGAAAAGTGATAAGATTGAGGATAAATTTTCATACACATTTGAGTGCAGGATGGAGAATGGATTCTAGGGAGACAAAGGTGGACACAAAGAGACAGATTAACAGGCTCTCGTGGTAATGCAGGTGAAGAAATGGTCTTAGCTTTTACCAGGGCAGTTCCTTCCAGTGAAGGCCAATGACTAAGAACACACACTAGAGCCACACTGCCCAGGTCTGATTCCCCATTCTGTCATTCTCTAACTGCGGGACCTGGGGCAAGTTACTTAACTCCTCTGTGTCTCAGTTGTGTCGCTTGAAAAATGGGGTTGATATGTTACAGTAACTGCTTCCTAAGGTTATGAAAATTAAATGAATTGATATATTTAAGAGTGGCTAGCCTACAGTGAGTGCAAAAAATGGGTTAGTTACTGAAGGCAGTGGAAATGGAGTGGAGCGAGATAAGATACAAGAAGATACAGCCGGCTGGGCGTATTGCTCACACCTGTAATCCCAGCACTTTAGGAGGCTGAGGCGCATGGATCACGAGTCAAGAGATCAAGACCATCCTGGCCAACATGGTGAAACTCCATCTCCACTAAAAATACAAAAATTAGCTGGGCGTGGTGGTGCGTGCCTATAGTCCCAGCTACTCAGGAGGCTGAGGCAGGAGAATCACTTGAACCTGGGAGGTGGAGGTTGCAGTGAGCCGAGATTGCGCCATTGCACTCTAGCCTGGGCAATAGAGTGAGACTCTGTCTCAACAACAACAACAGAAAGAAGATAGAATATATAAGCCATTTAGTTGATTTTCTTTGGAGAAGGATAAGAGAGGTGTCTAGAATGATTTCTAGGTTTCTGCCTTGAAGCCTTGCTTTCTGAGGCTTCAGTCCCAATAGGTGCAATTTTATTAGGAGGGAAGGTAAAGATGTGAAGAGCCCTAGGAGTGGGCAGATTGGAAGCGTGTGTTTACTCATTGATTAGCTAGACTCACTCATCAGTTAAGGTTCCTACAAGTTAAGACAGGCCTGGGAACTTTGAGAGATTTCTCCCTCCTAATAAAAGCCGTGAATGTTAAATTTATGGATTTTTTTTATATTTACTGTATCATTTTCATCCTGAAGCTAAGTAAACTAAGAGTAAGAGACATAACTTGCCACATCCAAGAAGCTGAAAGTGAAGTAACACACATTTGCCTGATTCCAGACCCTGTGTATGTTGCAGTGTGGCCCACTGCCCCACAAGTCTCCAGCAACACCCAGACCTAGGACCAGAGGCCTGGGGAAGCACCAGATAAGGGCTGCAAGGTGATAAAGGATGGACATAGTGCAGTGTGCATTTTAATGGGGTAATGCATAAAGGACTAATTTGGTACTGTGATATTTGGGGTATTTGCATATTTATTTATTTCGTTCTTCTTCTCATGTGGTATAATTGCATTTATGAAACCAGACATTAAAACTATTCTATCCTCAGAATGGTTTGTGTCATCTGCTCTTTGAGAGTTAATTTCTGTTCATGTGTTTGTTCGTTTAACTACATGGTATTTGAAGATAAATGTCAGTGATCAGATTTATTTTATTTTATTTTCAGGCAGAGTCTCACTCTGTTGCCAAGGCTGAGGTGCAGTGGCACAATCTCAGCTCACTGCAACCTTTGCCGCCAATGTTCAAGCAATTCTCCTGCTTCAGCCTCCTGAATAGCTGGGATTATAGGCACTCACCACCACGCCTAGCTATTTTTTTTGTATTTTTAGTAAAGACAGGGTTTCACCATGTGGGCCAGGCTGGTCTCAAACTCCTGATCTCAAGTGATCTGCCTACCTTGGGCCTCCCAAAGGGCTGGCATTACAGGCATAAGTCACCACGGCCAAGATCAGATTTTTTTTTCACAAGTATGTAATAGAGATTTAGGAAAGCATAGTTGTCCATATCCAAAACAAAAAAACTGTTTTTAAATACAACTCCATGAAACTACAGTATACAAAGGTTAGAAAATATCAAAAACATGAAGCTAGATGTATGTGCTAGAGAGCATTATTCCTTATTAAGTATTAAGAAAGTTTTATTAACTAACCTGAATTCTCCAGAAAATCACTTTTTATATCCTTTCAAGATGTTTCTGTCTTGAAACATTTATCTGCCATATTATAAAAATAGACGATATTATTCTTTCCTCTTCGTTTATAGAATACCCACTGTGTATAAAGCACTATTCTGGACATGGAGATGCAATCATGAACACAATCAAGTATCTTCCCTCATGAACCTTGGCTTCTAATAACCAAATGAGTAATATGATATGTCTGTATGTATTAGTTAGAGCTAAGCACCAACCCCAAGTCAAGCCTCCCTCCTCCAAAATGACTAACATCACGTATATTTCCTGCAATAGTCTAAGGTGTCTGGTAGTGAGTAGCTCAATCCCTGTGCACGTTAGAAAGAATTATGGTCCCTTCCAGGTATGTGCTGCACCATCTCCTATGGCATTGTTGGCTGATTAAGCTAGGTCACCATTACATACAGATGACAGCTGCCAGGAAGATCTTAAGCCACCAGCTGCTTCCTCGCAGCACATTGTATCGGCAGGAACTTAGAAACGAAAGGAGGCCAATGAATGTTCGGCTAGGTGACCATGTGGTCAGCTTCAATTCCATTACTTTGGAAGGAGAAGAGAAAGGATTTTGGCAACTATCCAGTAGTCTCTACACAATTTTGTACTGTTGTTCAACATACGAGATGATTGTGGAGATTATTATGGTAAATTGTCATAAAAATTTCTCTACAAGCATTGATTAGCCATTCTTCTGGAGCATATAGTTTGTTTCCATTGTTTTATTATTATGGACAAATTAAAATATTAGTGGTTCAGGATTACATTTTTTATTATCTCCTTAAGAAATAATTATGGGCTGGGCGCAGTGGCTCACACCTGTAATCCCAGCACTTTGGGAGGCCAAGGCGGGTGGATCACAAGGTCAAGAGATCGAGACCATCCTGGTCAACATGGTGAAACCCCATCTCTACTAAAAATACAAAAAATTAGCTGGGTGTGGTGGCACGTGCCTGTAATCCCAGCTACTCAGGAGGCTGAGGCAGGAGAATTGCCTGAACCCAGCAGGCAAAGGTTGAGGTGAGCCGAGATCGCACCATTGCACCCCAGCCTGGGTAACAAGAGCGAAACTCCATCTCAAAAAAAAAAAAAGAGAAATATTTATAGAAACGAACTTACTAGTAATATTTGGAAAGGTTTAGTTGTTGTTAATCATTTTCCAAAAGCATTGTATACATTTTCATTTACCTTTTTTTTACACTCTTGCTGGAAATGAATATGGGCCTTGTTACTTATTAATAAGAGAGACAAAAACACTATCTCATTTTAATAAACATTTCTTTGATTACTATTTGATGTTTTCTTCAATTTTTTTTTTTTTGAGACAGAATCTCTCTCTGGCGCCCAGGCTGGAGTGCACTGGCACGATCTCAGCTCACTCAGCTTACTCCACCTCCCAAGTTCAAGCAATTCTCCTGCCTCAGCCTCCCGAGTAGCTGGGACTACAGGCACCCACCACCATGCCCAGCTAATTTTTTGTATTTTTAGTACAGATGGGATTTCACCATGTTAGCCAGGATGGTCTCAATCTCCTGACCTCGTGATGTGCATGCCTCGACCTCCCAAAGGAGTTCGTGAGCCACTTTGACCTCCCAAAAGGCATGAACCACCGCGTCCAGCCTTCTTCAATATTTTTTACGTAATTACATTTCTCTCATTCACCAGTTGGGATATTTTAATTACATTGAATAATTTTTTATACATTATTAATCCTTTGTTATATCTGTTACCAGTGTGTGTTTTTGTTAAATACTTTTAAATATTGTACTTTTAGATATTATATGGAAAATATATTTTTTAAATATATGATTATGTTCTAGTAATAACACTAATTAACTAATAACACACCTGTAATCCCAGCACTTTGGGAGGCCTGTAATCTCCAGTCAATTGTATGCAGCATCTCCAGTCAATTGTATGCAGCAGTCATCTCTTCTTTCACTGGCATGTGGATCTTTCAGACATACGACTCGATACAAGTTGAGTTTCTTTATGGTAGCCCTTCGCAGACTGAGTCAGAGTTTGGAAAAGTGTCATCCAGTTTGGAGGAAAGTGCCTCCTGCTTTCTACTATTTCTTCAAAACATGACCTAAAGTATGTGATCTTAGATGACATTTGTCCATCTTTATTCACTTCATTTGTCCTCGGAGAGAAATCTGAAAGGAGAAGGTTCAAGTAGTGTGAGATCTCTTCTCACCATTGAGCTTCCTCCATTTGATTATCCCATTCATTCTCATCATAATATCCCAGGTGGCTCATTCTAAAACAACTTTCCTTTTAACCAGTCCTGTCACTTTAGGATGTATTCTTAAAGAATGATACCTACTCTGACCATCCCATTTAACAATGAAATCCTTTGACTCCATACCCAAAACTGTTCTTTTCTGATTAACGTTTTTCTTCATCATATTATTTCTACTTAACACACTACAGTATTTAGTATGCTATTTTCTGTGTCACTCTGATAGAACATAAGTTCCACAACGGAAAGATTTTTGGGTACTTTGTTAACTGATGTAGCCCCAGAGTCACAGTAGGCACTGGAAAAATAATCATAAATGAAGAAAAAAAATTCCGGTGGTTGACAATATCAAAATTTTCCCTGCTCATGTCACATGTTTTTCAAGGATTGGAGGCCTCCCTGCTCCATGGCCTTCTCATTCTGACATCCAGTCCTCAAAAGAGCCAAAATCTTGGAAACATTGGCCTCACTGCAGAGAGAGAAAGAGATGATGGAACTCCTGACAGCTTCAGCTGGAAGCACAGGTCACTTCCACTCACATTCCCTTGGCCAAGGCAATTAATTTAGCCAAACAGTATGTCAAAAGGGTGGTGATGAATAATCCTCTCACAGGGACAGGTAATGAATATTTGAAACAATTATACAGGCTTCACACTAGTGTTCCTCTCATTTTCCTTCCATAAAACACATGAAAAACGTTACCAGAAAGCAGAGAAAAATCTTCCTAGTGTATTTATGTTCTCCAAAAAGACCAAATACAATGCACAAGGAAGTGAGAGTGAGATCTAATCTATAGTGTGGTTGTAACAAGGTAAGAAAAATTGTTCTAAAAAAGATCCCAATTAGAAGTAAATTTGAGTTCTTATAACTATGCATTCCCATGTGCTCTCTCTCCCTTTCTCTGTTGTTATTTGTAAGACATTCCATTCAAAGGTAATAACTTTTTGAAGATGCAATAACCATAATATTGCCTGTTTTAGATACTAAGCAGAATTCTCAATGCAATATTCAAAGTAAGAATTGGTTATACATTTAACCATTCTATGAGGCTTAAGAAACCCCAAGACAAACATATTGAAAAACTTAATTGAAAAAAAAAAACTTTTACAGTGACAAAGGAAAAATCTATAAACCTGTATGAATGTTCAGGGTCTATACTCAAAATTACTTTAATTTTGAATATCAATAGAGAATACACTGCACGATTTCTAATCAAGTGGTTCAGATAGATTCTCTAAGGACTTTAAGGTTTAAGTTAGTTATTGAGAAGAGCAAACACATGTATCCAACCCAAAGTTAAGAGAGCAAACTCATCTACACCATTTATTTGCACAAAATTGGTCCTGAGATTGTTGTATGGAAAGACAAAATATATACATATTGTCACTTTGGCCTGAGGGCTTCATATTAATAACAGTGGCTACAAATGCCATTTCATAAACCTTCTCCCTAACAATATTATTTGATAGACCACTTTGCATTCTAGCTTTCTCTCTTACTATTTTTTCTCTTCTTCTTTCCATTGAATTTGCCCTCATACATCAGGAAATATGGTAGAAGCTATTGATATATTCCCTGCCCATAAGGACTTTACAGTCTGATAAAACAAACAGGTAAGTAAATGAACAATTGAGATGACAGCGATAAGAAAAAAATGGGCCAATGACAGACACCTCATCAAATGTCAAATAAGCATAGGAAAGTAGATATACAGATGTCAAATAAACGTATGAAAAAGATGCTCCATATCATGTCATATGTCATCAGGAAAATGAAAATTAAAACATCGATATACCACTATGCACCTTCTATAATGGCAAAATCCAGAAAACTTACAATGCCAAATGCTGTGGAGCAACAAGAATGCTCATTCTTTACTGGTGGGAGTGCAAAACGGTACTGCCACTTTGAAAGACAGATAGTTGGGCAGTTTCTTACAAAACTAAACATATACTTACCATACCGTCCAGCTATCCAACTCCTTGGTATTTTCCCAAAGGATTTGAAAACAGGTCCACACAAGAACATTCACATCGATTTTTATAATAGCTTTTTTTTTGGTGAGGAGGATAGGGTCTCACTCTGTCGCCCAGGCTGGAGTGCAGTGGAACAATTTCAGTTCAATTTCTGCCTCCTGGGTTCAAGCGATTCTAGTGCGTCAGCCTTCCAATTAGCTGGGATTACAGGCACCTGCCACCGCACCCAGCTATTTTTTTGTATTTTTAATAGAGACAGTGTTTCACCAGTTGGCCAGGCTGGTCTCAAACTCCTGGCCTCAAGCAATCCACTCACCTCTGCCTTTCAAAGTGTTGAGATTACAGGCATGCGCCACCATGCCTGGCTCTATAACAGTTTTATTCATAATTGCCCAAACTTAGAAGCAACCAAGATGTCTTTCAGTAGATAAATGTGTAAATAAACTGTGATACATCCAGACAATGGAATTTTGTTCAGCACTAAAAAGAAATGAGCTATCAAGTCAGGGAAAGACATGGAGGCAATTTAAAGGCATATTATGAAGTGAAAGAAGCCAATCTGAAAAGGCTATTATATACTGCATGATTCATACTATATGATACTCTGGAAAAGTCAGAATTATAGAGATAATGAAAAGATCAGTGGTTACTGAGAGGAGGCCAAATGGAAGGATGAATAAGCAGAGGGGATTTTTAGGGTAGTGAAACTATTGCTGTTTCAGTAGTTTATATTTCTTAGTTTCACTCACCTAAAAATTACAGCTCTAGATGCCATAATGGTGAATACATATCATTATGTTTGTTCAAATGCATAGAATGTACAACACCAATTGTGAACACTAGTGTAAAATGTGAACTTTGGGTGATTATGATGTGTGAGTGTGACTTCATCAATTTTAAAAAATGTACCATGCTGGTGAGAATGTTGATAGTGGGGAAAGCTGTGTTGTGTGGTGGAACCACATGTATGGGAAATCTCTGTACCTTCCACTCAATATTTCTGAGAACCTAAAACTATTCTAAACACGTCTAATTCTATCTAGGAATTCTTTCACTCTACGATAATCTTGACATATATTTGTTATTTATTTGGCTAAGAATTTTTGGGTAATACAATATCTATAATGGATCAAATCAGTGATTTTCTTCTGCATTTAGAACATTATTTGAATTGTTTTTTTGGAATTCTCGATAAATAGTGATGCTCTGTGGTGACCCAGAAAAAAGCTACTAGGCTTAGTAGACCCTTTAGATTTTATCCCTCAGTCTTACCTCCTTTCCTAGCATTTCAAGTTGAATTCTCTCTTCCTATCTGAAAGAAAAAAAAGTCTTCTTTCCAGAAATACAAAAAATAGACATCCACTCGATATGGTTTGGCAGCATCCCCACCCAAACCTCATCTCGAATTGTAGCTCCCATAATCCCCATGTGTCGTGGGAGGGACCTGATGGGAGGTAATTAAATCATGGGGGCAGTTTTTTACCATGCTGTTCTCGTAACAGTGAGTATGTCTCACAAGATCTGATGGCTTTATAAAGGGCAATTCCCCTGCACACTCTCTCTTGCCTGCTGCTGTGTAAGTGGTGCCCTTGCTCCTCCTTCACTTTCTACCACGACTGTGAGGCCTCCCCAGCCATGTGGAGCTATGCGTTCATTAAACCTCTTTTTCTTTATAAATTCCCCAGGTATTTCTTCATCGCAGTACAAAAGTGGACTAATACACACTTTACAGAGAGTCTTCATATCCCATGATCACTAAATTGCTCCTTGTCTTCCAATTGAGGAAAGCCACTGTTTTACTGTTTCTTTTATAGGAGTTTGTCTAAAGTTATGATGCATACTGAATACACAAATGTAATAAATTAATTACATAAAATAATGAAAACCATTCTAATTACACCAGAATGTTGCATCAAACACTGTTGAACCACTCAATTTTCACGTGGTTTGGTCAATAAGTAAAACTAATCCAAGGTTCCCATGGTTATATAGGTCTAATTTATACTGTTATACTCAGGAATTATTCTATGGCTATTATCTAATATATGGAACATACATTATTATAGTTAATTGTATAATTTTACAACCAGATTAAATAAGGAAAGATAGTGAAAAAGGCCTTATTATTAGAGTCTGCTTTCTGTTCATTGTCAGAATTAACAATGAAGCTGGCACATTTTAGGTCTTCTGAAATACTTCAATGGGGCCATCAATTTGTACACATATGCCCTCTCTCTGCCTCAGCTATGATTTCCTTCCTTCATATCGACACTCAAGACAAAGTAAGAAATGTGCACAATTACATATGCAGCTTCCCAGTGTAATTTTCTCTTTTCTAGTATAAAGAAATGCTGTTTTGCCAAACCTTCTATTGGAATTGGTTAAATTTACCCCCAATTGTTGTTTGTGGTTTGCCGATTAGTTTTGCTAATGAATTAACTAGTGCAACCGACCACTTGCAGAGCTATTCTGAGTTTAATGAATGTAATTATTTAACACTAAACCAGGACAGCATCTTTCTTTTTCTGTGACAAGCATTATTCTTTATTCTCCCATTAGCCAGGTGCCCTGATCTCTGTAAACTGGTTATTGACCTGCTCGTTAACGGGACTTCGCTCTAAATGCTCCTTCCCTTATTTACCTCAAGCAAGCTCCTATAATTTCTCCTCCCCATACAGAGTTAGCATGTAAAGAGTTCATTGTTCATTTATTGTGAGTAAAGCAAGGCGTCAGGGAGCTATTCTTAGATAGATGCTCACACTTCTGAGCCCTGCTTACTTGTCCCTGGTTATAATGGATACAAAACCGTATGGGGCTGAGCGAGCATCATGTAAGCTCCATAGGAAATCTGAGGCAATGAATCATGGAGCTGGACTCCTGCTGAGGACTGTGTGTCTGAACAGACTACAAATAGACAGAAAAGCAGCTTAAGCAAGTAGCTTTCATATGACAGGAATGCATATATTAGACATAAGAGGAAACTATTTGGATAAGGATGTTTATATATAAAGGACAATAATAATTCTTCCAGCCAGACTGAGAGAGCAAACTGTTCATGAAGAACAATGCCTCTTGGGCCCACATTGACGTGTTTCAGGCCTATCTTCTGCCACTATTTAATATCCTTTTTTTAAAAAATGTCACACAATATTGGATCACCTTGACCATGATGTATTGTGTCAGGGCGCCTGCAATGAGACATAGTGAGATGTGACTGACGAAGCCTAAAGTAAAGATTAGATGTCACAAATTAAAGAAAAAGCCTTTGCTGTCATTACTGATTTGAAACTGGGAAAAAGTAAAAGAGTTTCAAATTACATAAGAAAGTTGTGTATAATTCACACAACTTTCTTATGTAATTTTGCAGTATTACATAAGAAATGCTACAAAGAATATGTTATATTCTTTCTCATATATTGTCTTTAAATAGCAAATGCTATATATTATGCCTGACCTCTATCAGTAGAAATTTAACTGTGCTGTTAAAAAAATAAAAGGAAACAAACACCCCCACCTTGGGGAAGCCTTGTTAGCATTTTTATTAAAATTTTATGTTTGAATAATGATACTTTAATATATCTATTTCTTGACTGCAATTGTCAGAGTCCTTTTAAGAGTAACTTGCCTAGACAGCCTAGGAATTTTGAGATAAAGAAAAGACAAATTAAAGCTAGTTTTATAGGAGGAAACAAGATTTTTTTTTTTTTTTTTGAGACGGAGTTTCGCTCTTGTTACCCAGGCTGGAGTGCAATGGCGCAATCTCGGCTCACCGCAACCTCTGCCTCCTGGGTTCAGGCAATTCTCCTGCCTCAGCCTCCTGAGTAGCTGGGATTACA
>CAUYOR010158787.1:0-11387 GCA_963573925.1 Callimico goeldii | reverse complement strand
TTTTTTTATTGCATTTTAGGATTTGGGGTACATGTGCAGAACATGCAAGACAGTTGCATAGATCATGGCCGTGTGTTTTGCTTCCTCTATTCTGTATTTTAATCCTATTTTTCATTTAGCTTTTAAACTTTTTATTGAATTCTGATATGCATAATTCTACACAAATCAAAAGCGTAGTTTTACATCCATGTAAACAGAATCTAGATCAATAAAACAATATAACCAGAACTCTAGAAGTCCCCTGTGCTCATATCTACTCACTACCAACTCCATCTCCCAAAGGTAATCACTATCCTGATGTCTGACACCACAGATTACTTTTGCCTGTTTTTGAACTTATACAAAAAAGAATCATACAAAATATATTATTTTAGGAAATATATAATCTTGAGGGCAAATGCTCACATAATTCCAGGACAACGTTATTAACATCAAAGTTGACTGTATATGAAATGCTATAGAAAGATTAAAAAATGGGGATAGCATTGAATCTATAAATTACTTTGGGCAATATGGCCATTTTCACGATGTTGATTCTTCCCAACCATAAGCATGGAATGTTTTTCCATCTGTTTGTGTCCTCTTATTTCATTCAGCAATGGTTTATAGTTCTCCTTGAAGAGGTCCTTTACATTCTTTGTTAGTTGTATTCCTAGGTATTTTACTCTTTTTGAGCAATTGTAAATGGGAGTTCACTTTTCATTTGGCTCTCTGTTATTGGTATATAGGAATGCTTGTGATTTCTGCACATTGATTTTGTATCCTGAGACTTTGCTGAATTTGCTTCTCAGTTTCAGGATATTTTGGGCTGAGATGATGGGGTCTTCTAAATATACAATCATGTCATCTGCAAATAGAGACAATTTGGCTTCCTCTCTTCACAGAACTGGAAAAAACCACCTTAAACTTCATATGGAACCTAAAGGGAGCCCGCATAGCCAAAACGATCCTAAGCAAAAAGAACAAAGCTGGAAGCATCATGCTGCCTGACTTCAAACTATACTACAAGGCCACAGTAATCAAAACAGCATGGTACTGGTACCAAAACAGAGACACAGACCAATGGAATAGAACAGAGGCCTCAGAAGCAACACCACACATCTACAATCATCTGATCTTTGACAAACCTAAGAAAAACAAGCAATGGGGAAAGGATTCCCTGTTTAATAAATGGTTGGAAAAACTGGCTAGCAATGTGCAGAAAGCAGAAACTGGACCCCTTTCTGACACCTTACAGTAAAATTAACTCCAGATGGATTAAAGATCTAAACATAAGACCTACCACCATAAAAACCCTAGAAGAAAACCTAGGCAAAACCATAGGATATAAGCATAGGCAACAACTTCATGGCTAAAATGCCAAAAGCAATGGCAACAAAAGCCAAAATAGACAAATGGGACCTAATTAAACTCCAGAGCTTCTGTACAGCAAAGGAAACAATCATTAGAGTGAACTGGCAACCAACAGAATGGGAAAAAATTTTTGTAATCTACCCATCTGACAAAGGGCTAATATCCAGAATCCACAAAGAACTAAAACAGATTTACAAGAAAAAAAACAAAGAAGCCTATTCAAAAGTGGGTGAAGGATGAAAAAATGTACAGACGCTTTACAAAAGAAGACATCTATGAGGCCAACAAACATATGACAAAATGCTCATCATCACTGGTCATTAGAGAAATGCAAATCAAAACCACATTGAGGTATTATCTCACACCAGTTAGAATGGCGATCATTAAAAAATCTGGAGACAACAGATGCTGGAGAGAATGTGGAAAACAGGAACACTTTTAAACTGTTGGTGGAAGTGCAAATTACTGCAACCATTGCGGAAGACAGTGTGGCAACTCCTCAAGGACCTAGAAATAGAAATACCATTTGACCCAGCAATCCTATCACTGGGTATATACCCAAAGAATCATAAATTGTTCTATTATAAAGACACATGCACACATATGTTCATTGTGGCACTGTTTACAACAGCAAAGACCTGGAACCAACCCAAATGTCCATTAACAATAGACTGGATACAGAAAATGTGGCACATATACACCATGGAATACTATGCAGCCATAAAAAACAATGAGTTCATGTCCTTCCCAGGGACATGGATGGATCTGGAAACCATCAGTCTCAGCAAACTGACACAGGAACAGAAAATCAAACACCACATGGTAACACTCAGGCAGGTGTTGAACAATTACAACATGTGGACACAGGGAGAGGAGTCAGTTGCAGGGGACATGGGGACACGTGGTCAGTTGCAGGGGACATGGGGAGAGACAGCAGGGCGTGGGAGGGATAATGTGGGGAGAAATACTAGATATAGGTGATGGGGGGAGGAAGGCAGCAAACCACCTTGCCATGTATGTTCCTATGCAACAATCCTGCATGATCTGTACATGTACCCCAGAACCTAAAGTACAATTTGAAAAAAAAAAGAAAGATTAAAAAACGAAAATCTAACTTTGCCTGGGCCCTTTAAGAAAGGCTTCAAAGAATGCGACATCCAAGTTGAGCCCTCGGTATAAATGGTAGCCATGACTCACGCTGTTTTAGAAAGATAAATCTGGCAGTAACATATACGATGGCTTCTAAGAAAAATAAAAGCAAGGAATCCATTAGTAGACTAATACTATAGGTCTAAGCAATAAAGAGAACCTGAACACAAAGGGAAACAGAGAAGAGACAGAGACGATAAAAGACACCACAAAGGGAAAAAAAAGAGCAAAATCTGGCAAATGATCTAAGTGGTAGGCGAGAGACAAGGAAGAATAAAAAGTGACACCATGATTTTTGAGTGGGTGACTAGAAGAATGATGGTGACTTTAATATAAATAGAGAACAAAGGAAGAGGAATAGGCTCAAGAGGGAAGTTTTAAACATTGGGAAATTATAGTGAAAATAATTAGTAGATAACTAGACAGGAAGAATAGAGCCTAAGGAAAAAGGGAAGGTTTACATTTGAGAGCATCTGCTTACAAAGGCTAGTTGGGAGGCCGGGTACAGTGGCTCATGCCTGTAATCCCAGCAATTTTGGAGGCCGAGCTGGGTGGATCATTTGAGGTCAAGAGTTGGAGACCAGCCGGGCCAACATGGTGAAACCCCATCTCTACTAAAAATACAAGAAAATCAGCCAGGCGTGGTGGCTCATGCCTGTAATCCTAGCTACTTGGGAGGCTAGGTAGGCAGAGGTTGCAGTGAGCCAAGATTGCACCACTGTACTCCAGCCTGGGAAAAAGCAAGACTCCCGTCTAAAAAACAAACAAACAGACAAAAAAGGCTAGTTGGAAGCCTACTGGCTACCTAGCACAGTAGGTAGGACCAAGCACATTACCTTCCATAGAGTAGTTGCTTAATTAAAGATTCTTGATTAGAGGCTGAAGAGATGCAGATTTGAGATGAAAAGGGATGCTTGAGGGAAGATTAGAAAGAAAAGAGGCAGGAGCTAAGGAAGGAAGAGAACTGGGAGAATCTAAGAATAACAGAAGATAAGAAAATAGGAAACTACAAAGGTAGAGATTTTTTAAAACATTATGGAATGCTGCACAGAAAGAATGAAGAAAAAGTGACAGAGAAAAAAAGTATTTAATTACTTAACTGTTAATTACTTCTATCTCCCCATCTGGCCTATAAGCTCTTGGAGAATAGGAAAATGTCTTACAAATAGCCCCAACAGTACCCAGCAGTACTAGCTTATTCGGGGCTTGATTTAAAACAAAAATTCCCGGGCACAGTGCCACATGCCTGTAATATCAGCACTTTAGGAGGCCAAGGGTGGGGCAGATCACTTGAGGCCAGGAATTCAAGACCAGCCTGGCCAACATGGTGAAACCCCATCTCTACTAAAAATACAAATTTAGCCAGGCTTGGTGATGCATGCCTGTAGTATCAGCTACATGGGAGGCTAAGGCACAAGAATCGCTTGAATCTGGAAGGCAGAAGTTGCAGTGAGCCGAGATCACACCACTACACTCCAGCCTGGGTGACAGAGCGAGACCCTGTCTCAAAAAACAAAACAACAACAACAAAACACCACCACCACAAAAACTGAATAATTACTTTAGTTGCTTCCTTTTGGATAACTTTGGCAAAAGGATTTTTTCTCACAGAAGAACAGAGTTTATTCCCAGCCAGCAATGAATATTCTCATTGGATGGTCAAATAAGCAGCAAGAATCAGAGAAGGTGGTGGTAGAGAGTGAGAAAAGGCACTTTGCTTATTACCTGGAAGAAAGTAATTTTTTACAGGAATCTGACTTATTCCATAAGAGTTTACTAAGTACCTACCTTTATTGATACTATGCCCAGAAAATACCTACCAGTTGGAGCTAAGGCCTGCAGTCAGTATCTGATACCGTTCTCTAACTCAGGACAGGTTGATGATATATATATATATTTTTGAGACAGAGTCTCACTCTGTTGCCAGCTGCCAGACTGGAGTGCAGTGGCACAATCTCAGCTCACTGCAATCTCCACCTCCTGAGTTCAAGCAATTCTCCTGCCTCAGCCTCCCGAGTAGCTGGGACTACAGGCGCGTGCCACCATGCCCAGCTAACTTCTTGTATTTTTAAGTAGAGACGGGGGTTTCACCACGTGGGCCAGGACGATTTCAATCTCTTGACCTTGTGATCCGCCCGCCTCGGCCTCCCAAAGTGCTGGGATTATATTAGCCGTGAGCCACTGTGCCCGGCACAGGTTGATGATATTATGGCATCCCTCGAAAATGTACTGTGTGATCCTCAGAAACCAGAGCCAAATCCACCCCTCCAAACAATCCACTGCCCCAATCCCAGTCCAGGTGTGACATCCTATAATTCACCAGGCTCAGTCACAACCTAGAACCAGAATTTTTATAGGAGCTCCACCACTGATGAACATCCAGATCCAGGCCATAAATGTGTCCAGAATATTTCAGAGGTAAAACGAACAAACCAAAAAATCATGCATTGCTCCTGACAAGTGCATGAAAGCTGCTGTTTAAAATGTTCCCACAACGCACAGGTAAGTCTTTGGCTTCCACTGACTTCTTTCTCTTTTTGGTTGTCCCAGAGAAGCACCAATTTACCAGTAGCCTCACTGGAGTCATCCACAGATAAGTTACCCCAGGAACCCTGTTACCACAGGGGAGACCTGGAGACCTAGATCCCTGTAAAAGCCTGAAATCCTATGGCATGGGTTCCTTGCCACATTAGCCAAAAAAGCAGCAGTGTCAATAGATCCCCATGCAGCAGCAAAGGTTCCAGCCATGGTCAGCAATGACCTTTGATGGGTCATTCAGTTGCCTCAGGCCTAGGCTAGAAAGGTCATAACAGAGCCCTGAAAGCCAACAGTTCTGGAAAGTACTAGGAGGCTGGCTAGAGACTCAAGCAAATGCTTGTAGAGCTCTGCACTCAAAAATGCATTTTTCTAAGATCTCTCCAAAACCCTGTGAGAGATAACAAGTCACTATTCCGAATTTGTTAGTTCTTTCAGATTTTAAGGGTGACCTAATATCCATGCCAAAATTTTGTTCAGTAAACAGATACAAAAGATACAATATTATGAATGGGCTCTTAGGCTCTGTGTGTACCAGTGTGGAAACCCCATTTCCCACCAAGTGGACCTCAGTTAACAGATTCATAGGCGAGAAACATTGAGGCTTCTGTGCCACCGTCTTCCCTCTTCTGCCATGGGAGGTATATTAGTTATCTAGGGTTACCAAAACAAAGTAGCACAGTCTGGGTGGCTTAACCAACAAAAATTTATTTTTGACCAGGCATGGTGGCTCATACCTATAATCTCAGCACTCTGGGAGGCCAAGGCAAGCGGACTGCTTGAGCTTGGGAGTTTGAGACCAGCCTGAGCAACATAGTAAAACCCCATCTCTACAAAAAATACAAAAAAGTAGCTGGGCATAGTGGCATGTACCTGTGGTCCCAGCTACCTGGGAGGCTGGGATGGGAGGATCACTTGAGCCTGGGAGTTGGAGGTTGCAGTGAGCCAAGATTGTGCCACTGCACTCCAGCCTGGGCAACAGAGTGAAACCCTGTCTCAAATAATAATAATAATCATAATCATCATCATCATCATCATCTCATAATGCTGCATGTTAGAAATCCAAGATTAAGATACCAAGAAGGTTAATTTCTTCTGAGGCCTCTCTCCTTGGCTTGTCAATAGCCATCTTCTTTGTCTTAAAATGGTCTTTCCTCTTTGTGTCTGTGTCCTCATCTCTTCTTCTTACAAGAACATTAGTCATAATGGATTAAAGCCCACCCATATGACCTCAGTTTATATTAATTACCCACTTAAAGGCTCTATCTCCAAATAGTGTCACATTCTAAGATACCTGGTGTTAAGACTTCAACATTATGAATTTTGGAGTGGGAGTGGGGATATAACTCAGCCCATGACAGGAGGAAAAGGTAAAATCAGGATCTCAGTGGTATTAGATATTTAAAAGGCACAGGAGGAAAGGGGATAATTCAGAACCAGAAGTCAGACACTCTGATTTTCTCCTTTCCTTTGCAGGGAACCTTTGGAATAGAGTGGAAGGAACATCTCAGCTGGTGACTTTAGAGAATAAAAACTAGACCAGTCTCAGCTTTCATCCCTACTCTGGGTTGCTGCCTAACAGACACGGAGAACAGAAGCAGAACCACATGAATCCTTCTGGCAACTCTGCTCTGTTTGGTGTCAATAGAGGTGGGAGAGATGGAGGGACTTTGCCGTCTCTACTAAAAATACAAAACATTAGCTGGGCATGGTGGTGCGTGCCTGTAAGCCCAGCTACTCAGGAGGCTGAGGCGGGAGAATTGCCTGAACCCAGGAGGCGGAGGTTGCGGTGAGCCGAGATCGTGCCATTATGCTCCAGCCTGGGTAACACAACCGAAACTCCATCTCAAAAAAAAAAAAAAAAAAAAAAGAAAACAAAAGAAAACTTAGGCCAGGAACATTGGCTCACGCCTCTAATCCTAGCATGGGGAGGTCGAGGTGGGAGGATCACCTGAGGTCAGGATTTTGAGACCAGCCTGGGCAACAGAGTAAAATCCCATCTGTACTCAAAATACAAAAAAAATTAGCCGGGCATGGTGGCACGAGCCTGTAGTCCCAGCTACCTGGGAGGCTGAGGCAAGAGAATTGCTTGAACTTGGGAGACAGAGGTTGCAGAGAGTTGAGATCAAGACACTGCACTCCAGCCTGAATGACAAAGCAAGACTCCATCTCAAAAAAAGAAAAAAGAAAATTGAAAATGTAAAGCTTTATTTCTCAATAAATCACTCTGTAATCCACTTAGCTTCATCTTTTGAATTCTTTTCTACCAGCCACTTTAGTTTTTACACAAGTGGTTGAATTCCAAGGATAGAGCTAGATGTGTATATTAGAGAAACCGAAAAGGAAGGATTGAGACCATCATGTTCTGGAGTTGCCAGCATGAGCTGGCAGCTCCAGAGAACATGCTTTCATGGCTGTGATGCTCCAGAACATGTTTTCACTGACTGTGATGGTTAATATTAGGTGTCAACCTGACTGAAGGGATGCCTAGATGGCTAAGAAAGTATTGTTTCTGGGTATTGTGAGGGTGTTGCCACAGAAGATAGAAATTTAAGTTGGTGGACTGGGTGAGAAGACCCACCCTCAATGTGGGTGGGCACAATCCAATCAGTTGCCAATGCAGCTAGAACAAAGCAGGTGGAAGAAGGTGGAATAAATTTGCTTGCTGAGTTTTCTGGCTCTCTTTTTTCTTCCCATGTGGACATTTGCTTCCTCTCCTCCTGCCCTTGGACAGGTTCTTTGGCCTTTGGACTCTGGGACTTGCACCAGAGGAGAGGCTTCCTGGGGTCCTCAGGTCTTCAGCTGCAGGCTGAAGGCTGCCCTGTCAGCTTCCCTGGTTTTGAGGCTTTTGGACTTGGACTGAGCCTCTATTGGCCCCTTTCTTTCTTCAGCTTGCAGACAGCCTATCATAGGACTTCATCTTGTAATCATCTAAGCCAATTCTCCTTAATAAACCCACTTTTATATACACATATATCCTATTGGTTCTGTCCCACTGGGGAACCCTGAGAATACACTGATTAACTAGGCAAGCTACTTCCATACCCTAGAAAAAACAGCTCCTCCTCATTGCTTCAGAGGCCTGGCTGCTGTGGCAAACTTTCCCAGAGATAGGCAAGAGAAAGAGGAGAAAGATTTCAGATTAGGGCAAAACATGGCAAATTCAAAAGAGGTTTGAAAAAATTAAAAAGGAACAGGGCTAGGAGAAAATATTTGCAAATCATATGCTTGATAAGAGACCTCTATCCAAAATATGTAAAGAACTCTTACAACTCAACAACAAAAAGACAAATAACCCTATTTAAAAATGGGCAGAGGATTTGAATAGACATTACGATAGTCCCCCTTAGCCACTGTTTTGCTTTCTGCGGTTTCAGTTACCTGCTATACAATACAATAAAATATTTTGAGAGGCAAAGAGATCGTATCCACATACCTTTAATTACAGTATATGGTTGTAATTGCTTTATTTTATTATTAGTTATTGTTGTCAATCTCTTACTGTGCCTAATTTATAAATTAAACATTAGCCAGGCACAATGGTTCACACTTATAATCCCAGTGCTCTGGGAGACCAAGGCATAAGGATCACTTGAGCCCATGAATTGAAGACTAGCCTGGATAACACAGCTCTTATCTCTACAAAAAATTAAAAAATAAAAACTTAGTCAGGTGTAGTGGTGCATGCCTATAGTCCAAGGTACTCAGGAGGCTGAGGTGGAAGGACTGCTTGAGCCCAGAATTCGAGGCTACAGTGAGCCACTGCACTCCAGCCTAGAGGACAGAGTGAAAGCCTGTCTCTAAAATTAATTAATAAATTAAACCTTATCATAGGTATATATAGGAAAAAACATAGTATAAATAGGGTTTGGTACTATCCATGGTTTCAGGTACCCATCTGGGGCCTGGGAATATACCCCTCATGTTTAAGAGGAGAGTACAAAACTCCAAAGAAGATTTAAAAATGGCCAATAAGCACATGAAAAGATACTCTACATCATTAGTTACTAAGGAAATGCAAATCAAAATCACAAGTTAGCACTTCACGCCCACTAGGATGGCTATAATAAAAAAGAGAGACAATAAGTGTTGGCAAAGATGGGGAGAAAATGAAACCCTCATACATGGCTGATGGGAAGGTAAAATAGCACAACCACTTTAAAAAAAACTCTGGCAGTTTCTCAAATGTTAAACGACATTACCATACGACCCAGCGGTTCCATTCCTAAGTATACACCCAAAAAATCTGAAAACTTATGTTCGCACAAAAACTTGTACATGAATGTTCACAGCTGCATTATTCATAATGGCCAGAAGTTTTTTTTGGTTTTGCAGGCCAAAACCCTAGTTTATTTCAGCATCAGCAGTATCTTAGCCATCAAAAAAATAAACTCTACCAAGGGTGACGAAGTCTCTACAGCAAGGCTAAGGGCTCGCCAGGCGGCTAACATCAGGGGTGCATGGTGGGCACTGCCCATGCAATAAGTTAGGAAGCAGCAGGCTGGTGTCGGGTGTGGGCCAGGCTTCACTTCTGGGCAGGCATGAGGTCGTCGATGGCCTGGCCCTGTTCCAGCCGCTGCTCCATCTCGATGAGCAGCTTCACTCTGTCCACCACCATCTGCACCAGCTCCACCTCTGAGAAGCCCAGGCGGTCAGCGTTGGAGATGTCGAAGACCCTGCCCACCGCAGCTGTGTCCACACCGCCTGTGCCTCACTTCTGAAGTCAAAGCCGCTTAGGCACCAATCCATGCTATAACATGAATGAACCTTAAGAACATTATGCTAAATAAAAGAATCCAGACATAGTAGGGTACACATGATAGGAATCCATTTATATGAAATGTCCAGACAAATCTACAGAGATGGAAGGTAAATTAGTGGTTGCTACAGGCTGGCAGAAAAGGGGATAGGGAGTATCCCCTATCTGCATAACGGATATGGGATTTCCTTTTGAGGTAATGAAAATGTTCTGGAATTAGGTAGTGGTGACAGTTGTGTGATCTAGAGACTATAATAAAAACCCCTTAATTGTATATTTTAAAACAGTGAGTCTTAAGTTAATTATTTCTCAATTTTAAAATATTTGTTACTAAAAATAAAGGAAGAAGAATCTGTTGTCAAGCCACTGAGGGGAAATGGTATGAAAGCAGGACTGAATGACAAGGCTGCAAGAGTACAACGGCAGTGTATCTTTCTCTCTATGTCACTTAGAATAGTAAAAGGAAGTGGAGGAAAGCTGTGTGAGGAGAGGGAAGAGCCATGGGTAGCTGGTAAAAGATAAAATTTGGAAATAAAAAAAATTCTTTTTCTCAACCAAAAGTGACAATAGGCAAGTGTGGGTATGGACTTCTCCTTTGCTAGAGATTTTTAGGCAAGAAAACTCACCTCATTTCTCTTCACAACTCAACTGCCCAGAATGCAAAAAGACAAGCTTCCTTACTCTACATCCTGTTCATTCATCCTGCCAACAGATATTTATGGAGTACTTTTTATGTGCACAGCAAGATAGCTACCTCATCCTTCTCTCCCTCTGAGGATAAGTGAAACTCCAGCTCCTCATTCTTCTACATCTTAGAAAGAATGTCTCTGCTTTCTCTTATCTCTCAGGATCCCAATCACATCTAGTGGGTTCAGGGTTGATTTAAGCAGCCTGGGAACAAAATGCAGGACATAAAACGGGTTTCAGAGAGGTGATGTCGTTTGACTGGGACAAGCTGAATTTGAGATGCTGATGGGACAAGCGAGTGTCCAAGAAGTAGTTAGACTTACAGTTTTAAAGTATACAATTAAGTGGTTTAGGGTCTGGGCTAGATAAGAGAGCAACCCACATATAGGTGATAGTTGACATAATAAATGATATTTCAAAAGAAAAGTATACAGATTTATATAAAAAGAATATTGAGGAAAGAATTCTGGAAAGAACAACATTTAAGAAATGAGCAAACAAATCAGAAGAAGGAGACTGAAGACAGATCGAAGAAGAGAGTTGGAGATGGTTTCTTAGATGTTAAAATAGGAGGAACTGTTCAGAAGTGTAAAATACTGCAGAGAGGTCCAATAAGATAAAGACTGAAAAGCAACCACTAAGTTATCACTTAGGAGATCACCAATGACCTTCACAAATACAGTTTTAATGAAAGGACAAGGCCGGGCGCGGTGGCTCAAGCCTGTAATCCCAGCACTTTGGGAGGCTGAGGCGGGCGGATCACGAGGTCAAGAGATCGAGACCATCCTGGTCAACATGGTGAAACCCCATCTCTACTAAAAATACAAAAAATTAGCTGGGCACAGTGGCGCATGCCTGTAATCCCAGCTACTCAGGAGGCTGAGGCAGGAGAATTGCCTGAACC
>CAUYOR010158784.1:0-12590 GCA_963573925.1 Callimico goeldii | reverse complement strand
AAACTCTGTCTCAAAAAAAAAAAAGTGAGGAGTAACACAGAAATCAGAAGTATTCCAGTCACATTTTAGTTGCATCCTATATTCTAAACTCATTATGCGATCTCCTAACCATACAACTGTTTGTCCGAGATCATTAATCTGATTAGCTATGTTCTGATCCATTTTGGTTTGAGAATTCCACAGTAGAGTAGAATTTTCCTGCCAAGTATTTACATAGTCTGCTGTTTGCATTGTTGAATGCAAAGCAACTCCACCTACTGCAGCCATAGCTGTGACAGTAATCAATCCAATAATGATTAAGATTAAAGTTGCAATGAACTTCCTGGTACATTTTAGAATCTTTTGTAAAATTTCAGTGAAAATATGTACTGGTGGGGATGTTTCTCAGAAATGAGAGATTTTCTGATAATCATATTCCCTCTTGGGCTCTCATCAGTAATATGGAGCTGTAAGAGGCAAATATAGAGGCATTAATACAAGAAAACAACTTATAATTTTGACATGTTACCTTGGAGTTAAGAAAATTGATCTGTAACCTTCCTGCTACTAAAAGACAAGGAGGTTTAATGTAGCTCCGAATCCAAAGAGTTTTATTTTTATAAATTCTAATGAATAATGATGATTGTAATGGGATCTGGTATAATTTTCTTTTTAGACCTTTATTGGTTTCAGGGCCATAAATAATTTACAAATTTTTAAATTTAGTTTCAAATTTTGGCCAAATCATTTTTGGTCATGGTCCTACCATGCCTCAATTTTTCCAAATAATAGGGACATTTGTTTCAGCATGCATTGACTAAAAACTGTTATTACTTTTTGTATTTAAGTAGTTTAGTGTCACAACAAGAAGGCTGACTAGTGCAATTAATGCTAAATGTCCTCGTAGGGGACCAATCAATAACTATTCCAGGAGAATTATTGTGCAGTACCTCAGCCTCTGCTGAAACACAGTTTTTCCAAGTTAATACTTTTTAACTTAGAGGACCACTCTTTATGTTGCCTGCCTTTAATTTTGGAGGGATGGACACAACTTTGTTTCCAACCTGTATCATTGTGAACCAATTTTAACATGTAATTAGAATTATATTGGATTGGCTTAGTATATTTTCCTTCCCAAATCTTTAGTATTCTCAATGCCATTAATATTTTCCATAACTCTTTATGTTTGGCTCCTATAGCTTGCCACATCATTTGAGGTTGAGGTTCCATTACACCACCATATGCCCAAATAACAGAAACTTTTTTGTGGTACTTCTTATGGTTTCTACCCTCTGATCATTTTGTTTAGATACAGGGTGACAATTACCTATAGATTGAGGGGTGGGCCTCATAAATACTCCTTTAGGGGACCAGTCAATAATGATTACATATGAATCATTATGCAACACCTCTGCCTGCCCTGTGATACAATCTTCCCATGCAAATTCCTTCATTTATTATGACCATGTCCAATCCACTTTACAGATAGGTTTTTGAGGCAGTAGACTTTGGTTATGGGAGCATAAATATTGTAGTAAATACTAAGACCAGAAAGCATAAGTAATTGGGCCACAGACTGATTATGTATAGACACTATGGCCAGTCAAAGTTGATGACTTGGAAGTAGGCAGCCATTGGCCTTTTCCAGGCAAATAGGTAGATGCTCAAATCCTAAGGAGATAGTCATAACTGTTCCCTCCTCTTGGGAATGAGATGGGCCTCTATCATCTGTAGGGCCAGGCATCGAAAAACTATAATTAGCATGTACCTCCACTGGGAAGTCTAACCAAGTCACTGGCAGTAGAAGTGGAAAAGGAATATATGCCCAATAAGCATAATTGTTTTTTGTTTCAGCAGTTACTGGGGGAATATGCAAGGCAATGGTGAGCACAGCCATCATAGCTGCCATTAAATTACTCATTGTAACTGGCTGTCCCACCCTTCTCAAGTTTTCTTTAGGTGTCTTTGACAACTTCTCAATTTGGCCCAGGTGGGTAGCTGTGCCTGATGGGTGTTGCTTTTTTGTCCTGGTGTCTTCCTCAGCATCAGTTTCACCACTGCTGTAACTGAGAGGTCTTCGGGTTCCTCCCAAAACCTCTTTCTTGGTATCTGGCTTATGATAAGGTTTTAGGTGTCTTGATGGTACCCAGATTGGCTGCTGGTTTTGCCCTGGAGAGATACGAGCATAGCCTCTTCCCATGTTATTTGACCTGTTTCCCAACTTTTTGTTATGAGATCTCTTCACCAAACGATTTGTTCAGCTTCTGTCTTTGCAGCTGGTTTCCATAAGTGCTATTCAGCTGCTGCTAATATCTGTCCTTTAGGCAGGCTCAAACAATTTAAAGTTAGTAATGCTATATATTCAATTGCATATGTGGGGTCCTATTGTCTCTTCCCTCCTTTTGTTTCTGTAACTGTTTTAGGGAGAGATTCATCCATTCTACAATAGCTTGTCCTTGTGAATTGTTTGGAATGCCAGTGATATGTTTAATATTCCACTGTGAGAAGAATGTAGGTAAAACTTGACTAGTAAACCCCGGGGCACTGTCTGTTTTAACAGAAGCTGGAATGCCCATGACTGCAAAGAACTGCAACAGATGCCATTTAATACAGGCAGAAGATTCCCAGTTTGGCAGTAGCCCTGTTATAAATAAAATTTTGATGCCAATAAAGAAATAGCACTCGAAGATATGTCCTCTCAGCAAGGCAGTTTACTTCTATAGGAGGGTGTGGGGCATACAGATGGAGCAATGATGGCCACTGCATACTGGGACAAGGGGGGAAGGGGTACTTATGCCTGATGGGGGGTTGTCCCTGCTGCTGTGTCATCCCCTATTGGCTACAGTTAGATTGCACAAGCTAGATTAATCCTGATTGGCTATTTTAAAAGGAGCAGGGGTCCAAACTGGAGTGGCAAGGTGACTGTTTTGGCAGAAAGGACAGTTACAGGTGTGTCATAGTAGGCAGCCAGAAGTGATCAGGTGACTGGAATGAGTCAGGATGGAGAAGGGAGGGGGAGCAGATGTGAACTACTGATTAGAACTGGTGGAGAAGGTTGTTTACTGGAGTCACAAGAAAATTAATCTTTAAAATAGACACTTAAAGAATAAGAGAGCCGAACGTACTGACATACTCATTCTTTGAAGAGAAACTTGGGGTTCACTGTAACAGCACAAACAAAATGAGAAAATTTATCTATGCACCTGTGCACATAAGCCAATTTTCCAAAAGAAGAAACATGGGTAACATCCATTTGGCAAAGACAGTTTGGTTCCAATTCATGGGGGTTAACCCCATAAAGGACACAGAATGAATCATTTTGAAGCAGGATTGGCTGTGAGAAACAGATCTCTTGAACACTGAACTGGGAAGGAAGAGGTGTTTATCATTATTATTATTATTATTATTTATTATATTATTATTATTGCTGGGAGCCAGGTGACAATTTGTCTAAATGACCAAGCTCCCCTAACAAAGAGGAGCTCTGCCTTTATATAGGCTTACACTCTAGATAGTACACATGAAAGAATCTTAGGTTTACAGCCTTAGAAGCTACAAGTAAAAGGGTCTTGGGTTTACAGTTTTAGAAATCACATATGAAAGGGTCTTGGGTTTATAGCTTTAGAAATCATATGAAAGTGTCTTGGGTTTACAGCTTTAGAAATTACATATGAAAGGGTCTTGAGTTTACAGTTTTAGAAATCACATATGAAAGGGTCTTGGTCGATGAAGGAGCAGGGTAGGGGTTTGATCTTGTTTAAGGAAAAACAATGTCTTCTGGAGAGATTTCCCCACACCATGCCTGCTCTCTATAGGAAGGTCATTTAGGATATGCCAGTTGACCAGACTTTTCTTCTATTGAAATGCAGTGTGGAGTCAAAGGGGAGGTAATCCTAGATGCCTGGGTCTCCTTCCTCACCTTGACAGGTTGGACATTGTTGAATAATGGCTTTAGCCTCTCTCCAAGTAATATTATACCTTCATTCAAGACCAGAGTGAAAGTGTTTGGGATTTAACAATGCTGTAGCAACCAAGCAATCAGCCATTTGATTCCCTGCAGTTAAAGGTCCTGGAAGAGGTGTGTGAGTCCTAATATGAGTGATGTAAGAAGGATGCATTCTATTCCTAATGGTGGTTTGTAACTTGGTAAATAAAATCATCAGTTGTTCATCTGTATTAAATCGGAGCTGAGCATTTTCAATTAATTGTGTGGAATGAACCACCTATGAAGAATCAGAAATTACATTAACAGGCATCTCAAAAGCAGTTAAGACCAATTACAGCTACTGTCTCTGCTTTTTGGACTGAAGTATACAGTGTTTGACAAATTTTACTTTTTGACCCAGAAAAAGAAGCTTTACTATTGCTAGATTTGTCTGTGAAGACATTTTCAGCACCTTCAATTGGTTTAGATTTAGTTCTTCTAGTGAGAATCCCATTAGTCAATTTAAAAAATTGAAATAATTTTTGTCAGGCCTCCATGTGCAAGCCTGGACCCAGAAAGTGTAACGTTCTTCCTGCCTCGGCTGATCACCACCCCAACCCCCGCCTGCATTTGCCATTATCCCTGATTGCCCAGCATGGCTTCCCCTGGACATTAGCTTCCCCTCACCCCACCCTGCCATCTTAACTGTTATTATGATAATGTGAATGCTCCTCACCCCACTCTACCATCTTAACTACTCTTATCCCACCCGCCATTGTAACTGAACTTATGGTAATGTATACTTCTTGCCCACCCCCACCACTGTAACTGATCTTACTCTGTAACTTTCCACTGCCCACCCCAAACCCACAAAATCAACTCCTATCCCGCTGCCCTTTGCTAACACCCTTTTTGGCCTTAGCCCACCTGCACCCAGGTGAATACACAGCTATTTTGCTCATACAAAGCCTGTTTGGGGGGGGTCTCTTCATTCAAAGTGTGCATTTAACAATTTTGTTTCTGGAAAGTGATCATCAAGAACACCCACTAAATCAGCTAAATGGGTTTGCCAAGTAAGACTGTTCATAAAGGCCTGTTGTATTTGTGCCTTTGGACACTGTGACATGGTAATTGCCCCATAAGCTGCATACCTCGATGATACCTCAGCTGGAAATTGAATTTTCAGTGGAAATTGAAACTGCTCACTGTAACCGTAATGTGATAGGCAAGCCTTCCAAACCAATGCCATTTTGGCCCCTGCACCATTTTAAGAAACACTAAGACTTGTAATAAGTAACTAAGGTCTACAATTTTCTGCCCTACCCAGACAATGTGTAAACTAATGATTATCTTGATTTCTGTGAACCACTTAAGTAACAATTAGAATGTCTAAAGTCCCCTGGCCCTCAGAATCTCCAAAGCCCCTCATCCTCACCCCCGCCAAGGAGGTGGTTTATGGAATGTCTAAAGTCCCCTGGCCTTCAGAATGTCCAAAGCCCCTCACACTCACCCCCACCCAGGAGGTGGTTTACGGGCATAAAAGATCTTGAGGCCCTTTTTTTGGGGCCATTGGTTAGAGGAGACATGAGTCTTCCATGGCCACTGGCAATAAAGACCCTGTAATTTGACCTAGTGTTTGTCTCAGTGGTGATTTCATGCTCTCTCAGTTACAACATTTGGAGGCCCTGGCAAGATTTTCCATCACCACTCAGAGAAGATCCCTGGAGTCTCACCTGAGCAGTTGCTCCCACCCCAGGGATCTCCAGGGGAGGCACCCCCTGAGACATTCCAGGACCCCAGAGTTCCAGCCTGGTCACAGATGGGCAACTACTTTGCCGACATTCACTGGAAATTCTTCAGGGTCCCAGGAATCTCTGGAGGTAAGCCAGGTCCAGGAATCAGCAGGGGGTGGGTGTGTGTGGTCCATCAGGAACCTAGGTCAGAAGACTGGATGTGGTCGTTAATCTCTGACTAGGCAAGCCTACCATGAGACGTCACTGGAGGCTTGGGTAAATTAGTTTTTGGTTGTCTTCCTTAACCTCTGTGTGAGTGTGAGAGTAAAAGTGTATATGTTTGGTCCCACGACCAGAGGGCTATGGGGCCTGTGTGGGCCTTCACCCATGGTTCCATGGAGATGTCATAGGGTATAATGGTGATTCACCTCTGCAGTGAACAGACCCGGGGTTTATATGGGTACACCTTAGCCAAGATGCTCTGAAATATCCCTTTGGGGATGTGGCTGGGCGGGCATCAGACTGGTCTCCCTCGAGGGACACCCATCCTGTGTCTGTCTTCCTTCCATAATCTGTCTTCCTTCTATGTGGTCCTGTCTTCTTTGTAGGTTTTCTAGTTTTTTAAGACATTTATTGGTGGACCTACAGTGGTTTAAACATGCCTCTCTAGGGCCGGATGATGTTCTTAACTGGTTAAATGGCCATTGGCTTCAGGGAACTTTGGCCGAATTTTGCCTCCTAGAAATAACCCTGTTCTCCTTCTTTTTCTTCTTATTCTGCCACTGAAGGCCTATTCTCCTTTCCTGCCCCACTTCTAATGTCTGAAAGGAAATTCTGTCCTTGGCAACTCAGATGTAGTTTTTTTCTCCATCCTTGGGAGCCAGGTGCTAGGAGAGGAATTACTGAGCCTTTTTGCTGGCCTAGGATGGAAAAGGAGTAATTGCCTCTTTTGCCAAAAGGAGGTTTGGTGTTGCTACAGAACGTGTTCTGGTATACACCCCAATTCAGCATTCTGGCACCATCCTGACTGTTGGGAAGTGAGTTGCCATGGTACAATACAAACTGACTGGCAAGAGTCCTTTGATCTCTTTAGGCCATGGTGGATTCAAAATTCACACTCAGTGGACCTTCAGGTCCACCTGTTCTGCCATTTTCCAACATTCCCCAAGCCTCTCAATACCAGAGCACACCCCATGGAGGACCACACCCTATCTGCATTGAACCTCTATGAAGCCTATCATCAGCCCTCATGGTGTGGTTCAGGGGAATCCTATACCCTCCCTTGGTCCCTTCTGCCCACTCCCTTACCTCAGGCCAGGGACAGATCCATTACACTAGGCATCCTCTCATATAAGATTTGGTGACCAAGGCCTGTTTAAAGCCAGTACTGGAAAGGGTGAAGCACGAGTATAGTGCCTTCCAGAACTGGAAATATCATAACGGCAGGAGAACCTGAGTGACCACCACAAGTAGACTAAAAAAGGGGCGTAACAGATGGGGTCGTCTGGTTCCTAGCCCTGCAGCCCCCTCCAGTGCATGACAGCCAATATCAAGACTGAATTTTCAGGCCAATATGGGGTAAAACTAACCCTGAAAAAACTCCACACCCTGTGTAAATTGGAGTGTCCATCATTTGGGGTGGGGTGGCCAGACACTGGGGCATATGATCACAAGGTAACCCAGGCTGTATGGAATGTGGTGACAGGTTTGACACCCAGATCAGTTTCCATACATTGACCAGTGGCTAGGCTTAGTTCAACAGCCCCTCTCTTGGCTTAAATGCTACATAAAGCATGCTGGGTTACAAGTTATGCTGGCAGGCCCCAAGAAAGCCCCTTTGGAGCCAGCCATACTCTTTTCCCTGGCAGAAGATCAAGAATTACCTCCACCATACTCAAGACCCCCAGAATCAGGGCCTCGGCATCCTTCCCCAGATAGCACAAATAACCAACCCTTGTACCCCTGCACACTAGCAGTGGGGCTCCACATCCACCAGTGGTCTTTCTCTGAGAGATGCCCCACACAGGAGGAGACAGTTGGGGTCACCCATTATTTGTTTACACCCCCTTCTCATCAAGTGACTTATATAACTGGAAGACTCAACATCTCCCATTCTCTGAGAAGCCCCAGGCTTTGACAGGGCTCTTGGAATCTGTACTCCAGACTCATCGCCCCACTTGGGATGACTGCCCACAATTATTACTGATTCTGTTCACCACAGAGGATAGAGGCAGAATTAGACAGGAGGCCCTGAAAGTCATCATAGATCCAGGGGGAGGAACAGTGGAAGAGAACCAGGACTGAATTGAAGAGGTTTTTCCTTCCACCTGACCCCAATGGGTCCCCAACACCTCGGGGGCGGGGTGTCACCAGACTCTGAACACTTTTCACTGGTATCTTTTAGCAGTGGTTAAGGGGGCAGCTAGGAGGCCCACCAACCTCTCCAAGGCAGGAAGAGTGACTCAGTGTCCTCAGGAGTCACAGGCTGCTTTTCTGGAATGCCTACAAGAGGTTTACCATACCTATACTCCTATAGACTCTTAGGCCCCAGAAAATCAATGGGCCATGAACTTGGCCTTTGTCTCCCAGTCAGCCCCAGATATCAGGAAAAAGTTATAAAAACTAGATGGATTCCAGGGAATGAATTTGACCCAATTGCTGGAAATTGCCCAGAAGGTTTTTGATAACAGGGATACTCCTGGAGCCATATAAAACAAAAAAGTTACTAAGGCAGTAATAGTAGCCCTTCAGGAAACATGAGTCATTCCATGAGGGCAGGGGGCCTTGCAGAAGGGCCCCTGGGGTCCCCAGCCCCTGTTAGGAAGAAACCAATGTGTATACTGTAAAGAAGAGGGACGTTGGAAAAATGAGTTCCCCAAGAAAAAAAAACGAGTAACTGCTCAAGAAAAACCACCAACTATCCTCAATTTAGAAGGTCAGGATTGATGGGCTGGGGCTCTTATTTGTTAAGCCCCCAGGAGCCCAGCATTACTTAAAAGTTTGGGGGCAAACCTATCCGTTTTTTTACTGGACAGTGGGGTGGCCCACTCAGTACTTACTCAGCCTCTGGGACCACTACCCAGTAGGAAAACAGTCATCCAGGGGGCCACAGGAAAGACAAGTTCATGGACCACGAGTTGAGTCATTGACTTAGGAAATGACACTGTTATCCATTCCTTCTTAGTTCTTCCAGAATATACTTACCCGCTATTAGGGCAGGACCTACTTCACAAACTTCAAGCAACCATCTTCTTCTGTGAAAATCAGTCCTGCCTCTTTATCCCCACTTTGCCCTCCATATAGAAAGTACCTCAGCAAATCCTCATCACTTGTGCTCTGTCAGATGAGAATCTCTTGCAGGAAGCTCTATCACTGGAAGCAAATCAGGCATCAATGTCAGACCTCCTCCGCCAATTCCAGGAGAGTGTACCCAGAGTGTGGGCTGAGACCAATTTCCCAGGTCTGGCAGAACATTGTACTGCAGTTGTTGTCCAACTGTTGGCAACAGCAGCTCCAGTCCAGATACAGCAATGCACAATGAGTCAGGAAGCCAGGTGGAGAATCACTCCACACATAAAAACTTTGCTGGAAGGAGGAATTCTCACCCCCTGTAAGTCACCCTGAAACACCCCTCTGCTCCTTGTTCTAAAACCTGGCACAAAAGATTACCAGCCAGTACAGGACTTAAGGAAAGTAAATAAAAGAGTGGAAACTGTCCACCCCATGGTCTCAAATCCATATATCCTCCTAAACCTCCTGAATCTGAACCACCTATACCATCCTGGACCTCAAGGATGCATTCTTTTGCATCCCACTGGCCCCAATCGGCAGACCCATATTCACCTTTGAGTGAACAGAAACAGACACTGGGGTCTTGGGGCAACTCATGTGGACCTGGCTGCCTCAGGGATTAAAGAACTCTCCCACCCTATTTGATGAGACACTTAGCCAGGATCTTGCCCCCTTCTGGGTTGTGTTCCCTTAGTGTACTCTACTCCAATATGTAGATGACTTGCTTCTGGCCTCAAGAACCCAAGAGGACTTCAGGGAAACCACCCAGTCATTACTGTTGACCCTACAAACTCTGGGATATCGAGTCTCAGACAAAAAGGCACAACTCTGTCAAGAAAAGGTTACTGAAGATGGCCTATTAGAAACACTCAGGATTGCAGCTCCCAGCGAAAGCATGGAGGTTGAGTGGATGTCACATTTCCAGATAGATTTTTATTGCCCACAGACTAGGAGATTCCCAGGTGGAGAAGCCCCATGGGTCGCCACAGTGACTGGTTTGGCCAGTGCAGCTGTTTTGGCTGGCACAGCTGTTTTTGCCAGCACGGCTGTTTTTCCAGTGCCCTGGCACAGCAGTTCTTCATACAAAACACATGGGTCTGAGTGCTTTTTTAGCTGGTGATTGGAGCTCCTGAGAAACAGAGTCACCCATTCATCTGATTAAAAAGGGGACTGAAACAGGGAGCCAGGCCAGGAGATTCCTGGGCAAAAAAGTGCCACGAATCTCAGCACAGCTGTTTCAGCCAGCACAGTGGGTGGCTTCATAGGAAATCACACAGACCCCGGTGCCTTTTCAACAGGTGACTGGAACACCTGGGAGACAGAATTGACCATTCAACTGAAAAAAAAAAGGGCTCTGAGGCAGGGAGCCAGGGGATCAGGCTCAGCCAGTCCCATCCCCACAAAAAAACAGCAATTGGAAATGCTCTGGATTGGGAGTGTCAAAGCAAGCACAGCTGGACCTGGATGGTCCAGCTCTGTGGGGTAGAGGTGTCCACCATTACCAAGGCAGTCCACCATTACAGAAGAAGTTTGGCATTGCTGAGGCAGCCCTCCATTGCTGAGGCAGCCCATCATTAAAGAAAGAGTACACCATTATAGAGGTGGGCTGCCATTGCCAAGGCAGTTTTAACTACACCTGTATAAAGTTCACATGGCAGCTGGGTGAAGACCACAGCAGCTCAGCAAAGCCTCTGCAGCCAGTCAGTGACTAGGCTGCCTCCTTCCTGGGCAGTGAAGCCCTGAAAAAAAGGCAGCAGCACAACAGAAACTCATAAATAAAGCCCTAACTCCCCAGAACAGAGCACCTGGGGGAAAAAAAGGGGGTTTATGAGTTCTGCTGCAGCAGACTTAAAGGTACCTGCACAGCAGCTCTAAATGAACAATGGAGATCATAGATCAGCATTTGAGCTCCTGTAAAGGACAGACTGTCTCCTCAAGCAGCTCCCTGAACCCATATATCCAAAGAGTCACTTCATAAAGGAGAGCTCAGACTGACATTTGGTGGTTATCATTCTGGGACGAAGATAGCAGAAGAAGAAACTGTCAGCAACCCTTACTGTTCTGCAGCTACTGCAGGTGATCCCCAGGCAAGCAGGGCCTGGAGTAGATCTCAGCAGTCCTACAGCAGAGGGGCCAGATTGTTAGAAGGAAAACTAAGAAACAGAAAGAAATAACATCCTCATCAACAAACTGGATGTCCACTCAGAGACCCAATCTGAAAGTCAACAACTTCAAAGATGACAGGTGGATAAATCCACAAAGATGGGAAGAAACCAGTGCAAAAAGGATGAAAGCACCTGAAACCAGAATGCTTCTCCTCCTACAAGGGATCACAACTCCTCACCAGCAAGGGAACAAGGCTGGATGGAGAAAGAGTATGATGAACTGACAGAATCAGGCTTCAGAAGGTGGGTAATAAGAAACTTTTGTGAGGTAAAAGAACATGTTCTAACCCAATGCAAAGAAACTAAGAATGTTGAAAAAAATTTGATGAAATGCTAACGAGAATAAACAACTTAGAGAGAAATATAAGTGAATTGATGGAGCAGAAAAACACAACACGAGAACTTCATGAAGCATACACAAGTTTCAACAGCCAAATTGACCAATTAGAAAAAAGGATATCATAGGTTGAAGATCAACTCAATGAAATAAAATGAGAAGGCAAGATTAGAGAAAAAACGGTAAAAAGGAATGAACAAAGTCTTCAAGAAATATGGGACTATGTGAAAAGACCTAATCTACGTTTGATAGGTGTACCTGAATATGACGGAGAGAATGAATTGAAGCTGGAAAATACTCTTCAGGATATTATCCAGGAAATCTTCCCAATCTAGCAAGGCAGGCCAATATTCAAGCCCAGGAAATACAGAGAACACCACAAAGATATTCCCCAAGAAGCAACCCCAAGGTACATAACCGTAAGATTCACTAGGGTTGAAATGAAGGAGAAAATGCTAAGGACAGCCAGAGAGAAAGGTCGAGTCACCCACAAAGGGAAGTCCATCAGACTCACAATAGATCTCTCAGCAGAAACCCTACAAACCAGAAGAGAGCAGGGACCAATATTCAACATTCTGAAAGAAAAGAACTTTCAACCCAGAATTTCATATCCAGACAAACTAAGCTTCATAAGTGAAGGAAAAATAAAATGAAGACACAACATACCAACATCTCTGGCACACATTTAAAGCAGTGTCTAGAGGAAAATATATAGCAATAAATGCCCACATGAGAAGTAAGGAGAGATCTAAAATATAATTTTGACACCCTATCGTCAAAATTGAAAGAGCTAGAGGAGCAAGATCAAAAAAACTCAAAACCTAGCAGAAGACAAGAAATAACTAAGATCAGAGCAGAACTGAAGGAGATGGAGACACAAAAACCTCTTCAAAAATCAATTAAAACCAGGAGCTTGTTTTTTGAAAAGATCAACAAAATAGACAGACCACTAGCCAGATTAATAAAAAAGAAAAGAGAGAATAATCAAAAAGATGCAACAAAAAATGATGAAGGGGATCTCACCACAGATTCCACAGAAATTCAAACCATCATCAGAGAATATTACAAACAACTCTATGCACATAAACTAGTAAACCTGGAAGAAATGGATAAATTCCTGGACACTTGCCTCCTCCCAAGCCTAAACCAGGAAGAAGTTG
>CAUYOR010158783.1:0-12598 GCA_963573925.1 Callimico goeldii | reverse complement strand
CAGGTCTTTGCTATTGTAAACAGTGCTGCAGTGAACATACGTGTGCACATGTCTTTATAAGAGGACAATGTATAGTCCTTTGGGTATACACCCAGTAATGGAATTGCTGAGTCAAATGGTATTTCTTAACCATACTATTTCATCTTTTACTGCTAAGTTCCTTTTCAAGTCTTTCAAAATTCAGCTCAACTGTCACCTGTGAAGCTTTCCCAAACCATTCCCCTTCCCGTGAAACCCTACACAGAATGCATTCCACTCTCTGCCAGTCACACAGCATTTTGAATCCCTTGCATCTCAGGGCGCATCATCGATTGGTTTCTTCTCTGCCTCCATTGCTGGAATGTGGACTGTAAGAACCGAAGCCTATGTGGTGCCCACTGCTGGGTCTTCAAGATGGAACACAATACAGAGTGCAAAGTCAGGGCGCAGTTGAATTCATGGAGTTCTGCCTAGAGATTTAACCTGCCCTAGACTTTTTTTTTTTTCCGCCAGGACAAAGGGTTCTCAGTATCTGCTCACTGAAGGTACTATAGTTCCAGTAACTTTTTTTGCCCTCAAGTCATCTTTCTCTGACAAATCTCAGCTTCTACTTTACATTCAACTCTAACAAATATTTGCTGAGTTCCTATTCCAGAAGTCCTAATGAGGGTACTTAACTATTCTCCGGTTCTCCAGCAGGAAAGACTGACAAGTATATTAAACACCTATTTTCTTCATTGATTGCATAACGTCAGATTTTGGGCATTTCTTTCTTTCCTGAATCACTATACTTCCAGTGTGGACAAATGAAGATATCATGAGGATTTACAATCAGATCTTGTATGTTAGTTCCTTTTTTTTTGACAGCATCTTGCTCTGTTGCCCAGGCTGAAGTGCAATAGTGCCATCTCAGCTCACTGCAGCCTCAACCTCCCAGGCCCAAGCAATCCTCCCACTTCAGCCTCCTGAGTAGCTTGGACTACAGGAGCACATCACCACGCTCAGCTAATTTTTTTGTAGAGATGGCGGTCTCACTATGTTGCCCAGGTTGGTCTCAAACTCCTGGGCTCAAGGGATCTTTCTGCCTCTGCCTCCCAAAGTGCTGGGGTTATAGGCATGAGCCACCGGCCAAGCCATTGTGTGTTAATTACCTCTGAAGCAGACCCCAAGAGAAGGAGGTAGTTTTCCAGTTGGTCCCAGGAAGTCTCGGTGGGGAGGTAGGGGTGTGAGTCAGGGGAAGGAAAGGTAGCCAATGAAGAGTTTGTTATCAAGAAAGTTATCACTATAGAAAACTGCAGCTTGATCCCTTAGATGAACTTGGGAGCTAGTGTTATTCCCCACAAGGAGTGAGAGAGCTGGGGTATCTGAGATATTTGTACATGAATTCCTGCCAGCCATCGGCCCAGAGCTGCTCCAAAGGAGCATTGTTTCCCGGCATTTTGAGCCTGCTTTAAGAGCTGACAAACCAGGCAACGGAGGCAAAAGAAAGCATCAGGCAAGGAAATGTAGGTGCTGGCAATTGGAAATCAATGATCAGGGTAAGAGGATATCAGCAAGAAGCCAATAGTATGTAAAGCAAGATTCTGGCTCTGCTTCTTACGACTTTGGGCAAGTTAATCAATATCTCTGTGTCTCAGTTCCTTGTTTGCAAAATGGGGATAAGAACACTTGATTTATATGCTGCTAGGATTACCTGAGATCTTGCATGCAAATTACTAGGCATTTTGTCTCAGAAGTCACATAGTCCTACTACATGAGAGTTGAATGTGTGCATTTCATTAATTGCCTGAGTAGTTAATTCACTTATCAATTACCTGCTTTTTCAGGAGGACTCTCAAAGACTGGGTGGTGTAAATATCCTGCAGTTTCAGGCTCTGGGTCTCATATCCTAGAGCTCTGGGATGTTCAGTTAAGAGTGACTGATGGCACCATCCTCCTATACTTGTGGGGCAGGTGGTAGTGTCATCTCAGAAGCTTGGGATCTGATATCAGGATATTGCTGTAGACATATTTAGAAATACGTTTTTCAAACTTCTCAGACTAAAGTCCCTTATTGATCTTCTTTTTGCCACTAATCTATATGCCCACAATATTACAATTTTACCACCTCAAGGGGCATCCCAATTTAAAAGAAGAATTACTCCAGCTTTACTCATTTCATGGCCAAAAAGTATGCCAAAAAAGAGCAATTTACCAGGAATCTCTATGGAGAAAAACTTTTCCATGGCCAAGTTATAATTACATACAGAATTTAGTAACATAGTCTCAAATGGCTTTTTGAAAATTGGAGTCAATGATGACCTTGAAATGCTAAAATGTGGAAACTTTATATTGCCATTATCATATACATTAATCTGACTGACGGTAACTTTATAAACATTTAACGCTGAATATTAAAAATATTAAGAAAAAATGATCCACATGATAAATTGTCTTTGCTAGTCATCCCAATTAGCAAGTGCCCGAAAGTAATTAGCAAAGACTGAACAGAAACCAGGCAACAGGGGAGTGCAAAATGCAATCAGACCTGCAATTCTGACCTATCAAACTAGCACAGGTTTAAAACCTCTGATGTTTGTACTTCTTGTCACTTTGGAACCTATTTACCTAAGCAAAACTGGTAAATTTTGCAGTGAAAAGGCTTTAAAGAGCATGGTTTTTCCATTCCGCACCATTGGTTTCAGTGTTAATGCATATTCCTGTATCATAATCTGTCATATAACTGTAAATAGTGAAATCTTGACAAGTTCTTGGAGCTCTAGATGAAACGACTCCCAGCAATTCCTATAGCCCATGACTAGTCACTCATGGAAATTTTCATTTCTTTCTTGTAAGATTATTTTATCTGTTTTCCTCTCATTTCCAAAGGGATTTTATTGTTACTGAGCTGTATAGTCTATTAGTGCTACTATTTGTAAAACTAGGGACATTTCTGAAGAATGAAACTTAATACAAATGGAGTTATAAATATGGTGTGTGGATGAGAAATCCTTCTTAATCTTAGCCTTGACTACTTTAGATAAGCTTTTTTTAAATTTTTGTAATTTTCAAGCCTATACAAAATTAGAGAGCACAGTACAATAAATTCTCTTTCACCTATCACCAAGTTTCAGCAAGATATATTTTAGATGTGACCAAAAAAAAAAAAAAAAAACCTCTGTAAATTTAAAACCTGGAAATTGTATTTTTTATCCTTACATAAAAATGTCTTAGTTCTTAGAGATATTGCACTTTTCATTTGTTATTTGTCTAGGGATTTGTTAGGATCTTAGTTCATGTTTTTTTCCCAGTCAAATACTGTCTTTGTCTCTGCTTCTCTGTGTCTTCCTTTTTTTTTTTTTTTTGGCTGGTTCAATCTTATACACCTGGGCTTTCCATGGATTAGAAATGACCCAGAACACATTACCTTCTTCTGACCCATGGAATGCTCCAAATCCCCCTTGATATGAAGACAGCAGCTGGTCTAGAAAAGATGACCAGAATGGCCAACAGCCTGGGATAGATTTCCAAGGTCAATGAGGAGAAAATCGTATCTATTCAAACTTTGCTTAACTTAAGGGGGGAAATGTTTCCAGATCAGTGAGAGTTTCCATTAGAAGTTGGAGATGGGTCTTCATTTCTTAGGGGGAGTTTAGCCATTTGCCCATCAGAATATGTGTTTATTGTGAGTCATGAATGAGAGAAAATGAGTCAGGGACGCCAGAATATTATTCTTGTATTTCACTGGAACTATTTATGCTGAGCTGCTTTCACTTACTACCTCCTGTGCTACCACCTGCCAGAAGCAGCCCGCCTCATCGGAGTGCCGTCTGGTATTGCTGGAGCATGAGGGCCTTGGCCTCCCTGCGAAGGTGCTGTATGTTGGCACTGCGGGCCAGCAACCCCTCATGCTTGAACATAGTTGGCACCTACAGGATGAGCAGGAGTCATTTATTTTCTGGTCCAAGTACTCTAGCTAAACCATATCCACTTACTATGAAATCGCAAAATGAGAGAAAAAAATATGTAGTCTTCTCTGAAATAACTGTGTTTTTCTTTATTGAGAAAGCAATTTGGGTAATTTATTGTTGAGCTAATATAAGGGTGAGGTGTGTGTAAGTATATTGTGTGTTTGTGTAATAATGTCAATTTTATTTTTACTTCTATCAAAATGTATTTAATTTTATTTTGGATTTGGAGCAAAGGAAAATTTAAAAGGCATCTTCATAGCCTTCTGAGGTAAATTGGTAGAAGATGAAGAGACAAACTCTAAAAGGGAAGTAAAATAGGTTTGTTGACAAATTTTAACATCCTGATTAGATGTAGACAAATTTCAACCTCAACAGTGAATCTATGATGGTTAGGGAAGGTTAAATGTATCCATTCCCCCCCCCACCACCAACTTTGAATTCCTGATTAAAGAGGAAAAATACTTCATATCAGTAATCATTCATGTTTGCTATCATTCACTTGGCTATAAAACATCCGAGAGTGAAATCTGTGATTTCTTGATTATTGGTGTTTTCTAATAAAAGCAGTTACCTGTGAAAGTGGTGGTTTATGACATAAAAGAGATGGGATTTCCTTTTTCTAACATTTAATTATACCAGTTAACATCCTTAAATTTCTATGTATAAGGTGTAAATACATTTATTAATTTGGATAAATTTGTTGCTATAATAAATAGAACAGAAGTAACTAATAACATACACACAATAGAAGTTTATTTCTCATAATAAACAGTCCAAGACAGTTACAGATGAGAAAGGGGGCTTTTGCTCCACACAGTACTTCCATAACTTTATCTAGCAGGGTTCTGCTGACTTCTGATGGCCATGTGGATTTTCACATCTCACCGCAGAGAGGAGCTCTTATGAGAAGATTTTATAAGAAGGCTTGGAAATGACACATTTTGAGTGGAGTCACTTCCACTGACATACTGTTGGCTAGAACTTAGCCATGTAGTCACACCTGCAGAGGAGGCTGGGAAATGTAGTCTAACTGTGTGTCCCAGCAGAAGCGGATCTCTGCTGCACTGTCTCTCCTCAGTCACTAATTTAGGAGGAACACTAAGACACAATCAACTATAAGGTGGAAAATAAAATGGAAACTTCCACTTAGTAAATACTTAGAAAGCACTTGCATTCAAGGCTTTCTGCTCAGCACCAGTACGCAGAAGGTGAAAAGTATGCAGGAGCTTTTGATTTAGAAGGAGGAAAACTGTTCATGCTGAAATGAAAGTTCTGCACTAGGGCAAGCATCTCATTTGGATTGTTCTCAGTAGAATTCCTGATATCCAGCACACTGCACACATATATTAGGATTTTGTAAATATGTGATAAATAAGGAATAAATTCTAAGTCATGGTATGGATTGTATTAAATTAGCTTTTGAAGCTGATATTACAGCTACACAACAAGTTAGCTGAAATCATTTGATAATTCCAAATTAAAAGAAATTATCTGGGATATGATTCTTTTCCTTCATAATAAAAGCAGACTTTCTGGAAACTTGGTGCTACCTTTCATGCAACCTGAGAAGCCTCTAGTAAATGTACTTTAATGAAGGTAAGTTATTCAGTGTTTTCAGGCAATAACAGTCACCTTTTATTACTCACCGTATCAATAATATTTAAAGGATCCTCCAAAGACACACTTATTAGTAGACAAATGAGGTAATAAGAATTTCTTTTACTTAAGCATGGCTACATACTGGATTTATCTCCCCAGTATGGGTCATTATCAATATTGTAAGTGTTTCCAGAAAAGAATTCTGCCACCATTACCAAGTTTTTATTAGCAATTGAAGTGTGGAAAATGTGACAACAGATTTTTTGCTCAAGTCTACACATCTCCTGTTGTCCAATATCCTCCTCTACCCCAGCCCTGAGTTGCTGTATGGATTTTTCAGATTCTGAGAGCTGTTCACATTCCATTTTCTAAACAAGATCTGTGGAACCATGATCCAGTGTATTTGGGGAACCCATTGTTTGAAATTGTGGGTGTTATTTAAATGAAGGATCAAAGATCAGCGTTTGGTAACTTTAACATAAATATTTCTCCATTTTTTTTCTGTAATATACCCCAGACTGAATTTGTATGATTCAATTTCAGGATGAAGTTGAGAAGTATATGCATTTTGGAGCTCAGGATAGAATTTATTTCAAAATGACTAAATTAAACTTTCTTCAATGGCTGTTTTGGGATTTTGATGTATAATAATCTCGGTGATTAAATTTGATGAATAAAAAGAATAATTACATTAACTTTCCAAGCTGATTCAAACTTTCCTGACTCTGTGTCTTTGCTCAGGGATCTGTCTCTGAGAAAACCTGCCCTTCCACATCTTTGTCTGCCCAAATCCTGTCTACCGGGCAAGGCCCATAGCAAATGCTTCTGTCCTTCCTAAAGTCTCTGCAGATCTCCGGATATGAACTCTTCCTTTTTGAAGTATTATTCAAACTTGCCTGATAGTTATTTGCCTAATTTCTTCTCTTCCTATTGTATTATAAAATCTTTGTGGACACACATTGTTTCTTCAATTCTTCATTCCTCCCAGAATCCAGTCACTAAGTCTGTCATATAGTAGAGTTGCAAATATATGTTCAATTGAACTGAAGCAAAAGGAATAAATTTGAAAAGAAAGACAGTTAAAAAAAATTCAGGAACATAGACCTATAGGTTCCTACAAGGTTGTAGCTATCAAAAGAGCATGGTACTGGTATAAAAACAGTCATATAGACCAATGGAATACAATAGAGAACCCAGAAATAAAGCCACATACTTACAGCCAACCGATCTTTGACAAAGCAAACAAAAACACAAAGTGGGGAAAGGACACCTTATTCAACAAATAGTGCTGGAATAATTGGCAAGCCACTTGTAGAAGAACTGGATTCCTATCTTTCACTTTATATAAAAATCAACTCAAGATGGATCAAATACTTTTATTCAAAGACCTGAAACATTCTAGAAGGAACAGCAGAAAAACTCTTCTACATATTGGCTCAGGCAAAGAGTTCATGACCAAGAACCCAAAAGCAAATGCAACGAAAACAAAGATAAATAGATGGGACTTAAGTAAACTAAAGAGATTCTACACAGCAAAATAAATAGCAGAGTAAACAAACAACCCACAGAGTGGAGAAAAGCATTTGCGAACTATGCCTCTGACAAAGGACTAATATCCAGAATCTACAAGGAACTCAAACAAATCAGCAAGCAGAAACAAACAGTCCCATCAAAAGTGGGCTAGGGACATGAATAAACAACTCTCAAAATAATATATAGAAATGACCAACAGACATAAGAAAAAAATGCTTACCATCCCTAATTATCAGGGAAATGCAAATCAAAATCACAATGTGATACCGCCTTACTCCTGCAAGAATGGCCATAATTTAATATATAAAAAAGTAGATGTTGGTGTTGATGTTGTGAAAAGGGAACACTTTTACACTGCTGGTGGGAATGTAAACTAGTACAACCACTATGGAAAACAGTATGGAGTTTTCTTAAATAACTAAAAGTAGATCTACTATTTGATCCAGCAATCCTACTACTGGGTATCTACACAGAAGAAAAGAAGCCATTATATGAAAAAGACACTTGCACATGCATGTTTATAGCAGCACAATTCACAGTTGCAAAAATATGGAATCAGCCCAAATGTCCATCAGCCAATGAGTGGATAAAGAAAACGGGGTTTATATAATAAATAAATATATGTATATACACTCAGCTATATAAAGAATTTTTATGGACTATTACTCAGCTATAAAAAGGAATGACATTTGCTTCAACCCTAATGGAGTTGCAGACCGTTATTCTAAGTGAAGTAACTCAGAAATGAAAAACCAAACATTCATCTTATGTTCTCATTCATAAGTGTGAGCTAAGCTATAAGGACACAAAGTTGAAAAGAATGATACAATGGACTTTGACTCAGGGGGAAGGGTGGGAAGGGGATGAGGGATAAGCAATTACACATTGGGTACAGTGTACACTGCAAGTTGACCAATATATTTTTGTTTCTTTCATATTTTTCTTTTGTCCTCCCAGCTTTAATAAGGTATAACTGACAAAGAAAAATTGTAAATATTTACAGCACACAAGATTGTGTTTTGATACATATATGCACTGTGAAATGATTGCATCAAGCTTGTTAACATATCTACAACCTCACATACATACCATTTTTTTGTGTGGTGAGAACAATTTAAAGTCTACTCTCATAGCAGTTTTTAAGTATACAAACAACATATTATTTTCATTTATTTTGTTAAATGAGAATTATCTCTTTCTTTACATTGAAAACAAGTTCAATAGAATATGCATTAGAGACAGGAGCTATTTCTTTAAGGCCGCTTTTCAGTAACTTTCACAAATCTTTATACTACATTTTTGTATGTTCCATTTCAACTTAAGTTTTTATTTGGGAAAATTGTATATATTCTTTATTTCTTTAACTTTTTTTTTTTTTTTTTTTTTTAGAAAGTCTTGCTCTCTCACAGGATGGAGTACAATGTGGAATTTTGGCTTATTGCAGCCTCTATCTCCTGAGTTAAATTGATCCTCCCACCTCAGCCTACTATAGGTATGTGCCACCATGCCCGACTAATTTTTGTACTTTTAATAGAGATGGGGTTTCACCTTGTTGCCCAGGCTGCTCTTGAACTCTTGGCCTTAAGTAGTCTGCCCACCTTGGCCTCTCAAAGTGTTAGGATTACAGGCATGAGTCACTGTGTCTGTCTGGAAAATTGTGTTTTCTAAGAGTTTTCAATGCTGCTAGTATACAGTTGTGTATTCTATAACAGCAAATGTATTATTAATATTCTATGCAATTTTTTATTTATAGGTTTTACAATTTATGTTTATTTCATGTTTAGAGTTAACAGAGGCTTATATAGTTTATTAGTTCTGAATTGTAAGCAAATTATTTAATAATAAAAATAAATTTTGTTATTTAATTTGTTTTCCTATTATTTTTGTCATTTTTAGTTAGAGATTTCATTATTACCCTTTGCTTAAATCATTAGTTGAATTTAAATTTACTTCCCAATTTGTGGCCAATAAACAGTATAAATTCAATAAAAGTATAAATTCAGCTCTTTTAGTAGCTTTGATTACACCCTATTAGCTTTAATTTTTAGCTTTCTTATTTTGTGATTTAAGGGTTATTTTCTTTTCAATGTGATTTTATTTAAAAGATGGCTAAACATTGTAAAGATATTGTAAATATTTAGTGTTTATTTTGTTACTTCAAAAAGTATTGCATAAAAGTTCTACATTTTAGAACGTTTATTTTTTGTGGTTTAAGACATAAGTCAATATTAATGAATATTTTATGTACAGTTGAATAGAGGGAAGTTGCTTTAACCTAGGTTGTAAAACTGGGTATTTAATGTTAATTTTGTCTTATACAGAATGTTCATATTTTCTATATTTTCATTTTCTCTTAATGACACAGATTTTTGTTCTCTTTAATTGATAAATAAAAGTTATATATATTTATGATGTAAAACATGTTTTAAGATGTATATATTGTGGAATGGCTAAATTGAGTTTACATGTGCATTGCCTCACATACTTATCATTTTTTTTGTGATGAGAACACTTAAAATCTACTTTCTTAGCAATTTTTAAGAATCTAGCACATTGCTATTAATTATAGTTACCATATATACAATAGATCTTTTAACCTTATCCCTCCTGACTAACTGAAATTTTGTATCCTTTACCTTTGGCCAACATCTTGCCAACTTCCTATTCCTCCAACCCCTGGTAACCACGTTCTACTGTCTGCTTCTCTGAGTTCAATAATTTTAGATTTCACAAATAAGTGAGTTCATGCAGTATTTGTCTTTCTGTGCTTGGCTTATTTCATTTAGCATGTCTTACAGTTTCATCTATGTTGTCATGATAGGAGTTCCTTAAAAATAAAAAACAAAACAGAATAGTATTCCATTGTGATTATATACCATGTTTTAAAATCCATTGATTTGTTGATGAATACTTGAGTTGATTCCATATGTTGACTGTTGTGAATAATTGTGTAATGAATGCAGAAGTACAGGTATCATTTCAACATACTAATTTTGCGCTAATTTTTGTGTCTCAGCCTCCCAGGTAGCTGGGATTGCAGGTGCACACCACCATGATGGGCTAAAATTTTTCTCCTTTTAATAGAGAGGGTTTCACCATGTTAGCCAGGCCAGTCTCAAACTCCTGGCCTCAAGTGATCTGCTTTCCCTAACCTCCCAAACTGCTGGGATTACAAGTGTGGGCCATTGCATCCAGCTAAGCTAGGTCTATTTTTAACTTTTGAAGGAAACTCCATAATTCTTTCCATAACAGCTGTATTAATTTACATTCTTACTAATAGTGTACAAGGATTCCCTTTTCTCCATATCCTCACCAACACTAGTTATCTTTCCTTTTTTTGATAATCATTCTAACAGGTGTTCAGTGATATCTCATTGTGGTTTTAATTTGCATTTCTTTGATGATTAGTGATTTTGAGCATTTAAAAATATATTTTTGGCCGTTTTTATTTATTCTTTTGATAGATGTTTGTTCAGATCTTAAGCCCCCATTGAAAAAATAATTTCAACTTTTATTTTAGATTCAGGGCTACATGTGCAGGTTTGTTACCTGATGCTGAGGTTTGGGGTACAATTGATCCAGTCATCCAGGTACTGAGCATAGTACCCAATAGTTACTTTCTCAGTCTTTCTCCCTCTGCCCCCTCTAGTAGTGCTCAGTTTTTATTGTTATTATCTTTAGATTCCATGAATACCCAGTGGTACTCATTTAGCTCCCACTTATAAGTAAAAACATGCAATATGTGGTTTTCTGTTTCTGAATTAATTTGCTTAGGATAATGACATCCAGCTGCATCCATGCTGCTGCAAATGAAATTACTTTATTCTTTTTAATGGCTGCATAGTATTCCATGATATATATATGTCCCTCATTTTCTTTATCCATTTCACTGTTGATGGGCACCTAGGTTGATTCCATGTCTTTGCGTTGTGACTAGTGCTGCAATGAACATGTGAGTGCATGTGTCTTTTTAGCATAATGATTTGTTTTCTTTTGGATATATGCCCAATAATGGGGTTGCAGGGTTAAATGGTAGATCTGTTCTAAGTTCTTTGAGAAATCTCCAAACTGTTTTCTACAGTGGCTGAACTAATTTGTTTCTACTAACAGTGTATAAGCAACCCCTTGTCTCTGTAACCTCACCAGCATCTGTTGTTTTTTAACTTTTTAGTAATAGCCATTCTGACTGGTGTGATATGGTATCTCACCGTGATTTTGATTTGCATTTCTCTGATGATTAGTGATGTGGAGGACTTTTCATATGTTTGATGGCCCACTTGTATGTCTCCTTTTGAAAAGTGTCCACTCATGTCTCTTGCTCATTTTTTAATGGAGTTATTTGTTTTTTGCTTGTTCAATTGTTTACATTCTTTATAGATGTTTGATATTAGACTTTTGTCAGATGCATAGTTAGTAAATATTTTCTCCAGTTCTGTAAGTTGTCTGTTTACTCTGTTGATAGCTTCTTTGTTTGTTTTTGAGACAGGGTCTCGCTCCAACAATGACCAAACTGGAGTGCAGTGGCATGATCATGGCTCATTGCAGTTTTCACTTTCTGAGCTCAGGTGATTCTCCTACCTCAGCCTCATGAGTAGCTGGGACTATAGACATGTGCCATCAAATGTGTTGTAGAGAAGGGTTTTATCATGCTGCCCAGACAGGGATAGTTACTTTATCTATACAGAAGCTAGTTTAATTAGATCCTCTTTTTTATTGCAATTGCTTTTGAGTACTTAGTCAAAAATTCTTCCCAAAGGCCAGTGTCCAGAATGGTGTCTCCTAGATTTTCTTCTAGAAACCTTTAATTCATCTCAAGTTAATTATTGTATATGGTAAAAAGTAGGGGTCCAGTTTCATTCTACATATGGCTAGCCAGCTACTCCAGTATTATGTATTGGATAAAGAGCCCCTTTTTCCATTATTTAGCCCATTTTAAAATCAGGTTGTTTGTTTTCTTACTGTTAAGTTATTTGAGTTTCTTATTTACTTTGGATATCAATCCCTTATCAGATGTACATAAAGTAATATTTATATGCTAATACTTATCAACAAAATTAGATTTCTATAAATTTATCTGTGAAGTTTTAACCTTTTAAAAGATGCATTTAGTTGCTATAGAATTTGGCCAAAATTCTACAACATTCAACATTGATATGTCTTTATTAACTTTTTTTTTAATTGCATTTTAGGTTTTGGGGTACATGTGCAGAACATGCAAGATAGTTGCATAGGTAAACACATGGCAGTGTGTTTTGCTGCCTTCCTCCCCTTCACCCACATTTGGCATTTCTCCCCAGGCTATCCCTCCCCAGCTCCCCCCACAACTGTCCCTCCCCTATTCCCCCCAATAGACCCCAGTGTGTAATACTCCCTTCCCTGTGTCCATGTGTTCTCATTTTTCATCCCCCACATATGAGAGAGAATATGTGGTATTTCATTTTCTGTTCTTGTGTCAGTTTGCTGAGAATGATGTTCTCCAGATTCATCCATGTCCCTACAAAGGACACAAACTCATCATTTTTGATTGCTGCATCATA
>CAUYOR010158780.1:0-29785 GCA_963573925.1 Callimico goeldii | reverse complement strand
GCCACCACGCCCCGCCTTTTTTTTTTTTTTTTTTTTTTTGAGACAGGGTCTCACTTTGTTGCTTAGGCTGGAGGGCGATGCCACGATCACAGCTCACTGCAGCCTTAGACCCAGGTGATTTGGCCACCTCAGCCTGCCAGGTAGCTGAGACTATAGGTATGTGTCACCATGTCTGGCTAATTTTTTGTATTTTTTTCTTTTTCTTGAGATGGAATCTCACTCTTTCGCCACAGGGCATGTCATGCACCAAAATGCCCGGCTAATTTTTGTATTTTCAGTACAGATGGGTTTCACCATGTGGGCCAGGCTGGTCTTGAACTCCTGGCCTCAGGTGATCTGCCTACCTTGGCTTCCCAAAGTGCTGGGATTACAGGTGTGAACCACCAAGTCCAGCCTTTTTGTTTTATTATTAGACAGGGTTTCACTATGTTGCGCAGGCTGGTCTGAAGCTCCTGGACTAAACACGGCAAAACTCCGTCTCTATAAAAAATACAAAAACTAGCTGGGTGTGGCGGTGCACGTTTGTAATCCCAGCAACTTGGGAGGCTGAAGCAGGAGAATCACTTGTACCGGAGAGGCGGAGGTTGCAGTGAGCCGGGACGCGCCACTGCACTCCAGCCTGGGCAATAGAGTGAGACTCCGTCTCAAAAGTAAATAATAAATAAATAAATAGAAGTTTTTTTTTTAATTAAAAATTCTCGCTTTCAATTTTCCACTTGCCAGGCCATCCCCAAATCCGGGCCCTCGTCACCTCCCTCTCGTGTCCTTACAGCCACCGCTGGTTTTCTGTCTTTGGTCTTTTCACACAAAGGTCCATCCAAAGGTCTGAATTCTCAGACACCGCTTTTGCCCCACCCCGCCCCGTAATGAGCAGCTTGTTGGATGGAGCCAGAGCTCAACTTTCCGCAGACCTTTTTAGCCACTGCCCACATTCCAGCTGCTCAGGTCTTTGCGGAGGCTGTTCCACACCCCGCGCCCGGCCTACGCTTCCCCTTCTCCACCAGCAGTAAAAAGTAAAAGCCCATCTGAATTTCCGCTGATGTTTCCTAGCCGTTAAATGGGAATAATAATCCCTGCCCCTCTTCCTTGAAAGGATCCAGTGTGGTGATCGCTGGAATAACGCCTTTGATAAACATTATCTGTGAGCTCTTCAAGAGGAGGAGCGAACAAGGGCTGCGAATCCCACCTTCCTCCTCCCTCCACCGCGACGCAATCCCAGCCGCCGAGCCACCCGCCCCTCCAGACGCTCTACCGCCGGGTTCTGCCTTTCAAGACGCTCTAACAACCCAGCCCCGCCCTTCGAGACGCTCTACCTGTGGGTACTGCCCCTCGAGACTCTCTAACCACCCAGCCCCGCCCCTCGAGGTGCTCTAATAACCAGGCTCCGCCCCTCGAGAGGCTCTAACTCTAGGCCCCGCCCCTGGAGACGTTCTAACGGCCAGGCCCCGCCCTCAAGGCGCTCTAACACCCAGGTTCCGCCCCTCAAGGCGCTCTAACACCAAGCCCCGCCCCTCGAGGAGCTCTCACAGCCAGGCCCCGCCCCTCGAGGCTCCCTCACAGCCGGGTCCCGCCCCTTGAGAGGCTCTAATGGCCTGGCCCCTCCCTCAAGGCGCCGTAACAACCAGGCTCCGCTTTCCCGCGCTCTGCCAGGCGCCGCCGCTTGAGGCGTCCCAACGGCCAGGCCCCGCCCTCACGTGCGTACGCGGCCCCGCCGAGCCGTGCGGACGCCCGCGTAGTCACTGGTTGAGGTGGCAGCGACTCCGCCAACATGGAGTTCTCGCAGATGCCAGAATTCCTGGGGCTGTCGCTGTTGCTTGGGCTGCTGGCCCTGATGGCGACTGCGGCGGTAGCGCGGGGGTGGCTGCGCGCGGAGGAGAGGAGCGGCCGGCCCGCCTGTAAGTGGGGCCGGGGCGGTTGGGGGCGGCCCGTGGGGTCCCGGCTCCTGGCCTCCTCGTGGTCCGACCTGCGGCTTGGGCCAGCGGCCTGGTGGGGCCCAGCGACTCCCTGGGCTTCAGTTTCTCCTCTGGTGAAGTGAGCTTCGCTTCCAGGGACGGGGGCTCGCCACGCCACGCCGGGCCGGGCTGGGTGCGCCCCTGGGGCAAACTGGCTCGACCCTGGGCTCCGCGCTTCGGCTTTCTTGGTGGCCGGGAGGGCACCGTCAACTTCAGCCTGCTCCGTGGCCGCGATCTCAGAAAAAGCACCGGTTTTGCGATGTGCAGCAGCTTTTGCTGGGCATCTGGGACCCTGTGGTAGGTTTTGGGGTCTTTTTCTGTAAGGAGTCCAGCAAAGGAGAAGTGCGTCTGGATTATGACCACCCAAATATATAAGCGAAAACCACAGTGGAATAAGTTTCATTGAGGCCAGGCGCGGTGGCTCGTGCCTGTAATCCCGGCACTTTGGGAGGCCGAGGCTGGGAGATCGCTTGAGCCCAGGAGCTTGAGGCCAGCCTGGGCAACATAGCGAGACCCCATCTCTACGAAAAAGTATCAGGGTGTGATTCCCAGCTACATAGGAGGCCGAGGCAGGAGGAGGGCGTGAGTCCAGGAGTTCAAGGCTGGAGTGAGCTGTGATCGATCGTGCCACCGCACTCCAGCCTGGGTGACAGAGTGAGAGCCTGTCTCTGAACAAAGTTTCATCGAAGAGGTTAGTACTAGAAACGGGAAACACCGGAGAGGAGAGTGGTCAGCCTTGCTCTTTGATGGGGGAGGTGGTTGTTAGGGACACATGAGGTAGTGTGGGGTCTCCAAGGATGGTTCTAGAAGAATTTGCCAGACAGCCAAGGAAAAAAGACATTCCTGCCAATGGCAATACCCAGGAAGGCAAGGAGTCCCCAGACAGCATTTGGTATGACTTAAGTGTAAGGAGGGGGCTTGTTAGATAAACCCGGAGAGAAGGAAGCAGAAGACAGATTGTGGCTCTGTTTGTGTGGCTCTGTGTGGCTCTGTTTGTGTGGCTCTGTTTGTGTGGTTCTGTTTGTGTGGCTCTGTTTGTGTGGTTCTGTTTGTGTGGCTCTGTTTGTGTGGCTCTGTGTGGCTCTGTGTGTTTGAGGCTCTGTGTGACTCTGTTTGTGTGGTTCTGTTTGTGGCTCTGTTTGTGTGGCTCTGTTTGTGTGGCTCTGTTTGTGTGGCTCTGTTTGTGTGTCTCTGTGTGGCTCTGTGTGTTTCTGTTTGTGTGGCTCTGTGTGTGGCTCTGTGTGTTTGAGGCTCTGTTTGTGTGACTCTGTTTGTGTGGTTCTGTTTGTGGCTCTGTGTGGCTCTGTTTGTGTGGTTCTGCTTGTGGCTCTGTGTGGCTCTGTTTGTGTGGTTCTGCTTGTGGCTCTGTGTGGCTCTGTTTGTGTGGTTCTGCTTGTGGCTCTGTGTGGCTCTGTTTGTGTGCAGGGCTCATGAGCTTTCTTCCTGTTGGAAATGGGGAGCATCTGCAGTCATGTAACATATGGCAGCTTTGTGACTCCATTAAGTATCTCATGCAGAAGTGCTGGCTCCAGTCCCCAGCACAGGGCTGAACACATGTTGACTTCTCATCTCTGGTTCCTGATTCAGGTACTGGAGTATAGTGGCGTGATCTCAGCTCACTGCAGCCTCTACCTCCTGGTGGAGAATTCAAGCAATTCTCCCACCTCAGCCTCCCAAGTAGCTGGGATTACAGGTACCTGCCACCACGCCCAGCTAATCTTTGTATTTTTAATAGAGACAGTTTCCCCATGTTGGCCAGGCTGGTCTCAAACTCCTGACCTGAAGATGATCCGCCTGTCTCAGCCTCCCAGATTCCTGGGATTACAGGCGTGACCCAATGCACCGGGTCTCCGTGGAGCCTTTAATGCTTGTGTTTGGTACTTTTGCTTTTCACTTTCTAGCTATTTCATCCAACTCAATCTCCCATTTTGTTTTTTTTTTTTGTTGTTGTTGTTGTTTTTGAGACACAATCTTGCAGAATCTTGCTCTGTCACCCAGGCTGGAGGCACTATCACAGCTCACTGCAGTCAAACTCCTGGGCTCAAGTAATTTTCCCTCCTCAGCCCCCCGAATAGCTGGGACCACAGGCCCATGCCTCCATGCCCAACTAATTTAAAAAGTTTTCTGTAGAGACAGGGTCTCACTACATTACCCAGGCTGGTCTTGAACTCCGGAGCTTAAGCAGTCTTCCCTCCTCAGCCTCCCAAAGTGCTGGGATCACAGGCATGAGCCATCGTGCCTGGTTCTCAACCTTTCTTTAAGAAAAACAAGGTCAGGCCAGGCACAGTGGCTCAAACCTATAATCCCAGCACTTTGGGAGGTCAAGGTGGGTGGATCCCTTGAGGTCAGGAGTTGGAGACCAGCCTGGCCAACATGGTGAAACCACATATCTACTGAAAAAAAAAAAAAAAAAAAGGCCAGGCCCATGCCTGTAATCCCAGCACTTTGGGAGGCTGAGACGGGTGGGTCACAAGGTCAGGAGTTCCAGATCAACCTGAGCAACATGGTGAAACCCCATCTCTACTAAAAATACAAAAAATTAGCCGGGCATGGTGGTGCATGCCTGTAATCTCAGCTACTCAGAATGCTGAGGCGGGAGAATCGTTTGAACCTGAGACGGGGAGGTTGCAGTGAGCCAACATCATGCCATTGCACTCTAGCCTGGGTGACAGGGCAAGACTCCCGTCTCAAAAAATTAAAAATAAAAAATTTAGCCAGGCATGGTAGTACACACCTGTAATCCCAGCTATTTGGGAGACTGAGGCACAAGAATTGATTGAACCCAGGAGGCTGAGGTTGCAGTGAGTGGAGATGACCCCATGGCACTCCAGTCTGGGTGACATAGAAGACTCTGTCTCCCCCCCAAAAAAAAGACAGAAAGAAAGAAATGGAAAAAAAACAGTCCAGAGTAATTCACTGACTTACCCAAAGCAGGGCCCCCAGATCAACTACGCACATTACTCCCTATGTAGGGTTATCTGGCCAAGGATCCACACCCCACGGCCGTGCTGTGTACCACTCAGCAGCACCACCCCACGGCCGTGCTGTGTGCCACTCAGCAGCACCACCCCACTGGCTGTGCTGTGTGCCACTCAGCAGCACCACCCCACGGCTGTGCTGTGTGCCACTCAGCAGCACCACCCCACTGGCCGTGCTGTGTGCCACTCAGCAGTACCACCCCACGGCCGTGCTGTGTGCCACTCAGCAGCACCACCCCACTGGCCGTGCTGTGTGCCACTCAGCAGCACCACCCCACTGGCCGTGCTGTGTGCCACTCAGCAGCACCACCCCACTCAGAGTGCGCCTTTTCCACTTAACGTGGAGGTGATCTGTGGACTTAGGGTAAACAGCCTCCTCAGTCAGTCAGTGGTAGAGGAGACAGGATCCAAACCCAGGTCTGATACCAAAGCCTCTGTTTCGTTTCTGTTTTCTGTTTGTTTGTTTGTTTTTGAGACTGGGTCTCGCTCTGTCATTCAGGCTGGAGTGCAGTAGTGTTGTGATCATAGCTCACTGCAGCCTCAAACTCCTGGGCTCCGTGATCCTCCTGCCTCAGCCTCCCAAAGCGTTGGGATTACAGGCATGAGCCACCGTACCCGGCCAGCCAAAGCCTCTGTTTTTGCCCATATCACACTCACTCTTCTCTGAAGACAAGGGCCATATCTGGTCCATCTGCTGTTCTACTCAATGCTTGGCTAATCACAGATGGGCAGTAAGTGCTTATCAGCGAGTGACTGTATGAACGACATGGCCCTTCCTTATAGGCCAAAAAGCAAATGGATTTACATCCGACAAATCCTCAGGATCCAAAAAGCAGAAACAGCAACAGCGGATTCGCAAGGAGAAGCCTCAACAACACAACTTCACCCACCGCCTCCTGGCTGCAGCACTGAAGGTACGTGTGGTGCCCGGCACAGCATGCGTCTTGAGACTCAGCCCTACAGGCTTTTCCTCTGTTGTATTCCATGCATGTTACAGAACCCTCTGCCTCTGATCAGAATTGGTGGGGATGCCCAATTCTGTCCCCTCTCCTCGCAGCCCCACTTCAGCTTACTGTTCATCCAGGCAACAGGGCCCCAGAGTCATGGCTCCAGGTTTGGAGTCCCCATCTCCCCAAGGAGCTCCCATTCACACTTCCTGCCACCCTTCCCCCAGAGCCACAGCGGGAACATATCTTGCATGGACTTTAGCAGCAATGGCAAATACCTGGCCACCTGTGCAGATGATCGCACCGTCCGCATCTGGAGCACCAAGGACTTCCTACAGCGGGAGCACCGCAGCATGAGAGCCAATGTGGAACTGGACCACGCCACCCTGGTGCGCTTCAGCCCTGATTGCAGGTGGGACAGGACGGAGCCTCAGGTTTGCCTGCAGAGGCCCAGCCCCAGGCTTTGGCCCTCCCGTATCTGCTTTGAGGTAGCGAGGGAGGAGGAACCCAGATCCAGGGGCTCCACTGGGGTATCAGAAAGAGCATCCACATAGTTGGAGTGCTACCTGGGGCTCCCTGGAGGTGTGTACTGCTACCCAGCAAGGAAATGGGGAGGTCTCTTCCCACCCGGAAATACCGTGGCCTGGCTTCCAGATGAGCCTTGATTTCTAAACCCTAGAGAGAAACTACAGGAGTCAAAGCTATGGGAATCTTTCCCTTTGAGTAGTTTTATGAGATTTTGAACTGGGGGTTTAAGTTGTAAAGCTAGACTGTGGGGCATGAGGGGAGATACTGACTTCCCCCAGAACCCAGCATAGGACCTGGAACACAGAGCCTCCTTATCCAGTGAGTGACTTGTCTGCTACCTGTCTCTAGAGCCTTCATTGTCTGGCTGGCCAACGGGGACACCCTCCGTGTCTTCAAGATGACCAAGCGGGAGGATGGGGGCTACACCTTCACAGCCACCCCAGAGGACTTCCCTAAAAAGCACAAGGCACCCGTCATCGACATTGGCATTGCTGACACAGGTAAGAGGCATTCAGAGGGTGGCACCTGCCCACAACATGAAGGAAAGATCCAGTTCTGTTTCCTCAATGAGTTAATGCTTCCTGAGAGTTCTGCTCAACCACGGCAGGACAAAAGGGGCCTGGCTCTGAAAAACCTGGCTCTGTGCTCCCCTGGAATCTCTGGGTCACACCAGGTCCCTAGGGAAGGCGGGGAAGGGCCACAGTCTTTAGCAGAGTCCTCATCTGTGGCGACCATTGGCCTGGGAAGGGACACATATACTTCGGCAACAGAGGCCTCGTGAGTGTCTTTGGAGAATGACAACTGGTCGGGTGACTACCCGTGGCCCACATCACTCCCCTCCCTCTCAGGGAAGTTCATCATGACTGCCTCCAGTGACACCACTGTCCTCATCTGGAGCCTGAAGGGTCAGGTGCTATCTACCATCAACACCAACCAGATGAACAACACACATGCTGCTGTATCCCCCTGTGGCAGGTGGGCAAGGAGGGGCATTGGCATCTGGGACCGCAAGAGGCTGGGCCCTGGGAGCAGGCACAGAACAGAGAGCCAGCTTTATCATGTGGGAAGAGCACACTGGGTGGGTCAGGAGCCCAAGTTTCAAATCTCAGCTCTCCCTCTTGCAGTAGTGGGATTTCATGCAGGCCACCCCAAGTCCTTAGTTGCTATTTCTTCATCTTTAGTGTTTCTGTTTTTTACATAGTCTCACTGTGTCACCCAGGCTAGAGGACAGTGGTGCAATCATAGCTCCCTGCAGCTTCAAACTCCTGGGTTGTAGCAATCCTCCCACCTCAGCCTCTTGAGTAGCTAGAACGACAGGCACATGCCACTGTACTCAGCTAATTTTTGTTTTTTTGTTTGTTTGTTTGAGACTGGGTTTTACCCTTGCCCAGGCAGGAATGCAGTGGCACAATTACAGCTCACTGTAGCCTTGACCTCTTGGGCTCAGGCCATCCTCCCACCTCAGCCTCCCAAGTAGCTGGGACCACAGGCACACACTACCACACCTGGCTAATGTGTTTTTTGTCGAGATGGGGTCTCACTGTGTTGCCCAGGCTGGTTCTGAACTCCTGGCCTCAAGTGATCCTCTTGCTTCAGCCTCCCAAAGTGCTAGAATTACAGGCATGAGCCACTGCGCCAAGCCATCTATAGTTTTTAAAAGGTTAGGGTGGGGTATTACATATCTTAGAATAAGGCTAGAGGATAAACTGAGGTCACATACATAAAAGAACTTTTTAAAGGTTTATGCAGATATGAGATACCAACTTTCTCAGGAAAGATATTCAGGGGTTTACAGGAACAAGATGCTCCCAAAATGAAGTCCTAAAGGCTTCCGGGTTGTTTGGTAGATTTGTGGCCTCATGTGGCTTCACTCCGGATGTGAAGGTTTGGGAAGTCTGCTTTGGAAAGAAGGGGGAGTTCCAGGAGGTGGTGCGAGCCTTTGAACTAAAGGGCCACTCCGCGGCTGTGCACTCGTTTGCCTTCTCCAGCGACTCGCGGAGGTGAGTAAGGCCGCTCTGAAGTCTGACCTGTGGCTCTTGGCCCCTGACAACCAGGGTCCTTCTGCTTGTCTGTGCCGTGGCTCTGAAGTGGGTGGGGTGCCTGGCCCTCAGCAGGAAGCAGACTTAGCTTCCTAGCTGGAGCCGCTCTAGTTGAGCCAGTGCTCACCCTGCCAGGGTTGCTGGGGCTTGAGCTGTGATTTTCCGTGCCGCAGGATGGCCTCTGTCTCCAAGGATGGTACATGGAAACTGTGGGATACAGATGTGGAATACAAGAAGCAGCAGGACCCCTACTTACTGAGGACAGGCCGCTTTGAAGAGGCGGTGGGCGCCGCACTGTGCCGCCTGGCCCTCTCCCCTGATGCCCAGGTCTTGGCCTTGGCCAGTGGCAGCAGTATTCATCTCTACAATACCCGGCGGGGCGAGAAGGAGGAGTGCTTTGAGCGGGTCCATGGCGAGTGTATCGCTGACTTGGCCTTTGACATCACTGGCCGCTTTCTGGCCTCCTGTGGGGACCGGGCAGTGCGGCTCTTTCACAACACTCCTGGCCACCGGGCCGTGGTGGAGGAGATGCAGGGCCTCCTGAAGCGGGCCTCGAATGACAGCACCCGCCAGAGGCTGCAGCAGCAGCTGACCCAGGCCCAAGAGGCCCTGAAGAGCTTGGGTGCCCTCAAGAAGTGATGGGGAGGGCCTGGTGCAGAGGATTGAGCAGGAGGGATCTAGCCGCCTGCTCCCAGCACTGCTGCCACCTTTCTTCCCAGGTGGAAGCCTTTTGGAAGGCATCTCCTGGTTTTCCTACTGGTGGCCTTTTTCCTGTTGAAACTACTCTTGCCTACTTAGATCTCTCTCTCTTTTCTTGCTGGCTGTGACTCCTCCCCAACCAGTGACCAAGGTGCTTTTCTTCCTCTCAGGCCCAGTGGGTGGAATCCATCCCCACCCTGTGCGGAGGACAGTGGTAGAGGAGAGAGAGAGAGAACATGATTTTTGGCTTTGTGGCAGCACTTTCTCACCCCCAAAGAAGTTTGTAAATGTTTCAGAACAACCCAGAGAACACCGAGTACTAAGCAGCAGTTTTGCAAGGGTGGGAGACTGGGATAGCTTCCTGTCACAGAACTGCTGTGGGGTCGGAGAAGGCTGATCTCCATTGAGTCAAGGCTCCTAACTTCATCAAAAAGACACGAAGGGATTTCATTCTGGGCCTCAGTTCTGTTTGTAAGACGGAGAATAATCCTGTCTGTGACCTGCTTGCAAAGATGATTGAGGCTTAGAGAGTGTAAAGTCGCTAGGTCTAGAAGAGTGGAAAAGAGTAATACTACATCCACTGTCATTAAAGTGGTAAAAATGGGAACCGGTGTGCTTTGAAGCCAAATTTGACACACATTCCTTGGGAAGGCAGACTTTCCTGGGACTTGATCATACATTTTGTATGGTTGGGGCTCATCTCTTTGGGAGATGATATCCTGTCAGGAGACCTCTTTTCAGTCCGTCAGATATTTGAGGGCCCACTCTGTGCCCAAATAAATATGTCCTGGGGATTAAATATGAATAAGACATGGTTTCTGCCACCTAAGATGGCTGTTGGAGAGAGACACAGACACATGCATTGAGTGCTTTCTGTTAGTTCTAACTCATAGCTCCTGTTGTAAATGCCACGGCAAGAGAGGACCAGAGCAGGACAGAGGCAATGGGCATTGAAGTTTGATAAGAGATTCGATATTGACAAGTTTAAATTTTTGAATTTGAAGACTGCTTGGAGGTGGCAGGTAGGAGAAATGAGGTATCCAGGAAGACTTGAGTGTAGGGAAAATGTATTCATCCCTGGTCAAACTCCTGATCGCTCATGAAAACTGTGACCTGCCTGATCGCCCCCAGCCTGTCAGTGTTCGAACAAGCCACAACCTTGGAGTTATCCTTGATGACCCCCATTCATTATCCCCTCTGTCTGTTCACCAGAACGTTCTTTTGGTTACACTCCACGTGACGGCCCGAGTCTGCTGCTTCTCTCTGTCTTTTCTGTTCCCATCCTGGTCCTGTCCACTGTCACCTACTAGGCCACTAAAATATGGCTTCCTAATGGATCTTCCTGCTTCCTCTGTTGCTTCATTACTTTTCCATATAGCAGAGTGATCTTTTGAAAATGTAAATCAGATCACATTATTCTCTAGTTAAAATCCCCAAGGCTTCCCATCACACTTAAAATAAAATCCAAAATATTTTTTAACCAAAAAAAGTTAAAAAAAAAAATATATATATATATAGTAATATATATATATATATATATATATTTGAAACAGTCTCACTCTGTTTCCCACGTTGGAGTACAGTGGTGCAATCTCAGCTCAACTTCCACCTCCAAGGTTGAAGCGATTCTCCTGCCTCAGCTTCCAGTGTAGCTGGGATTACAGACATATGCTACCATGCCTGACTAATTTTTGTATTTTTAGTAGAGATGGGGTTTCACTATGTTGGCCAGACTGGTCTTGAACTCCTGACCCCAAGAGATCTGCCCACCCCCAAAGTGCTGGGATTATAGGCATGAGCCATCATGTCCCACTGAAAACATTTTTTTAATCCCAAATTCTTACCTTAGCCTGCAAGGTCCTGTGTAACCTGCCTTCGTCCCCACTCTAAGACCTTTTTACTGCTCTCCCAACCTTGCTGTTCCTTCAGCAAGCAGAGTTATTCCATCCTCAGGTAGGATTGGTACTTAGGCCAACTCCTTTGCTTGGAAGTGCTTTATTCAGTTGGCAGACTTACCATGCTTGTCAGAATTCAGTTCTTGGTTGCAGTTACACTGCAGAGAGATATGCTCCCTGACCACTCATTCTGAAGTAGCCCTTTCCATCAGTCATATCACATCCATCACATTAGCTGAATTTCTTTTTTTTTTTTTTAATATTAATTCTCTCTAAAATTCTCTTGTTTGGCTATTTGTTTGCTGCAGGGGTTTTAGCCTAAATGCTATGGACGTCAGCTGGGTACCATAAATGTGTGAATGGGGTCACAGTCACCTGGGTGTGAGGCAGGAGAAAGTGGGGATGGAAGTGAGCTGGAGGGCTTGTGTCCTGCCTGTGAGGTGTGTGGGAGGCTGCTACTTACTCAGGAATCCAGCAGAAGTTGTCTGCTTCACAGAAGCTAGAAGTGAGCAACTTAAATAAGAAATTAAATAAATAAAACAAACACTATCTGAACCAAACAAAACACTGAGTGGGCCTGTTGCAGTCCACCAGTCTCTCATTGCAGCTTCTGGCTCTGATGAGTCCACTGAAAGGAGAGCACCACCAGGGCAGACTCCTGGACCGCCTTGCTGTCAGCTCTGCGATCCAGGCACAGTACCTGGGACACTGTAAGCACTCAGTAAATGTTCAACTTAAGCCAGGGGCAAGCCACAGATCTCCCAGGATCTCCATGCATCTTCCCACTCCCAGTCTCCATTGTGGTTTCGCATGATCCTAATGACAGACGGCTGCCACTGTGCACACAAGACTGGCGGAGTATTTCCTCTGCAGTCATCAGAAGGATGAGATGGAAGCACTTTCCTTTGCACCTGTTTTTCAAAGGAGCTCTGGCATTATTCCCATTGTATATCCAGGACGGGAAGTGGTGGTAGAATGTTGAGTTACTGAAGTCAGAAGTCTTCAGTTGCAGTTTCAGCCAGGTCATCTGTTGACTTGAGAGCAGGTAGATCCGTTGACCCCTCTGAGCTTGTTTCCTCCTTTGTAAGATGAGAATGAATCCTGTTCTGCCCACCTTACCGTATTGCATTTCCAGTGAGATAAAACACTACCAAAAAGTCACTCCACAGACTTTCTGAGGACAGAAAGTGCCCTCACTCAAGCTTCTCTGGTAACCACAGAGCAGGCCTCTGGATATTAACATAGAACAGAGGCCACCACTTTTTTTTTTTTTTAAGTCAAAAATCCTGCATGTGAAGTCAGTATTCATATCTTAAGATTTCAACATCTGTGGGTATGAAAATTTTCAAAATAAAAAGTTGGGGAAATATTTTAAATGGTGGTGTATAGCCCATTTTGGTGTTTTATTTGTGTTAGAGATGAGGTCTCACTCTGTCATCCAGACTGGGGTGCAGCGGTACCATCATGACTCATTGCAGCCTTGACCTCCTGGGCTCAAGTGATCCTCTCACCTCAGCCTCCCGAGTAGCCAGGATCACAGGCACATGCCATCACACCTGTCTGTTTTTTCTAGAGATGGGGTCTCACTATGATGCCCAGGCTGGGGCTTGCAGTCATTTAAAACATGCAATACACAGATTAAGATGGTGGTGCCAACTCAACAGTGCCGCTTCCCAAGGGCTCTTTCTTCCTCAGTGCAATCCACCCTCCTGGCTACTTTTCTGGGGGTTGGATGCAGGTGGGTCTTCTGCCACCTGCATCCAACACACGGGCGCATCGGAGAAACCAGCTCTTTAATTTGCTTATCTGTGATAACTTGAAGCCCTGGATAGTGCCTTGCATACAGGCATGTTTTCACAATTATAGCTATTCTAGTAAAGCCACATTTCAGAGACTAACATCTTGGGAAAGGCACAGAAAGTTTTGTTTCTGTGTTTTCTACAATGAATGTGCAATTCCTTTGCAATGCTCATTGCAGCACCATTCAGAATAGCAAAGACATGGAATCAACCCAAATGTGCATCAGTGACAGACTGGATAAAGAAAATGTGGTAGATTACACCATGGAATACTGTGCAGCCATAAAAATGAACAAGATCATGTTCTTTGCAGGGACATGGATGGAGCTGGAGGCCACTATCCTCAGCAAACTAACACAGGGACAGACAACCAAATACCACGTGTTCTCATCAGTGGGAGCTGAACAATGAGAACACATGGACACAGAGAAGGGGGCAACACACACTGAGGCCTGTTGTGGGGGTGGGAGGAGAAGAGCATCAGGAGTAATAGCTAATGCATGCTGGGCTTAATACTAGGTGATGGGTTGATAGGTGCAACAAACCACCATGGCACACGTTTACCTATGTAACAAACATGCGCATCCTACACATGTACCCCAGAATGTAATTAATTAACAGGTAATGGGAGTGGTAGCACACACCAGTAATCCTGACAATTTGGGAGGCCGAGGCAGGGGGATTACTTGAGGCCAGGAGTTCAAGACCAGCCTGAGAAACATACTAAGGCCCCGTCTCTACGGGGAAAAAAAAAAAAAAAAAATCAGGCACGATGATGGACACTTGTAGACCCAGCCTCTCTGGAGGCTGCAGTGGGAGGATTGCTTGAGCCCAGGAGTTCAAAGCTGCAGTGGGCTATGATCGCAGCCTAGGCAACACAGCAAGACCCTGTCTCTCAGGAAAAAAATCAGTAACATGATATATTGAAAGCATTAGATAGCCTCCCATGACACATACTCTCTCGCTTTCACTTTATAACAGCTCTTGTGAAGCAGCAATTATTATCCCTGTTGGAAAAACCGAGGTTTGCGGAGGTTAAGTGGCAAGCAGGGATTCAACTCTGGGTCTGAGGACAGAGCTCAAGCTTGTTCCTAGTGTCACCCTTACAGCCTGTGACCTTGCCAGCCAGAAAATAAGCTTTCTGAAGGCAGGGAGTTTATAGTGTTAGGAATCTGTCTTGTACTTCTTTCTGTTGCACTCATGCAAGTGAGCACACAGTAGCCACTACTTCAATTTGTTGGCCAACAAGATGAACCTGTATACTGATTGCCCCACAGCAAATGAGCTCACTTTGACCCCCACTTACGCATGCACCACGTGGTTGCATTGGCAGCAGAAATCATTCTGTTACTTTCCAAGGCGACTGCATCTTGTGATTCATATGCTTCTGTGTGATTCTCCCAGGGACTAATGGTTCCAAAGTCTGGAGATGATCAAAGTTCCAAAACTGGGCTGTGCAGGGTGGCTCATGCTTATAATCCCAGTTCTTTGGGAGGCCAAGGTGAGAGGATCACTTGAGACGAGGAGTTTGAAACCAGCTTGAGTAACATGGTGAGACCCCATCTCTACAAAAAAATGTAATATTAGCTGGGCATTAGTCCCAGCTGCTGGGCTACTGGAGAGACTGAGGCAGGAGGATCACTTGAGTCCAGGAGCTGGAGGGTGCAGTGAGCCATGATCACGCCACTGCACCCACTTACAGCCTAAGCAACAGAGTGATACTCCATTTCTTTAAAAAATACAAATAAAAGAGTGCCAGCTTGGCATGGTGGCTCACAGCTGTAATCCTAGCAGATTGGGAGGTGAGGCAGGAGGATCACTTGAGTCCAGGAGTTCAAGACCAGACTGAGAAACATAGGGAGACCCCATCGCTACAAAAAATACAAAAATTAGCCTGTCCTATGCTGGCACAGCTACTCAGGAGGCTGAGATGTGAGGATTGCATGAGACTGGGAGGTTGAGGCTGCAGTCATCTACCCCATCTTGGCTTCCCAAGGTGCTGGGATTATAGGCATGAGCCACCGTACCCAGCCAGCCAGTAGGTTTGAAACATACCAGGTATGTTTCAGTTGCTTTTGGAGCCCAAAGGCAGGAAAAATACCAACCAAACAACAACCCCAAAAATGATAAAGACGATGATGATACTGAAGGTGATGACTCTGATAGTAATGACTGTTGGTCTCTGGCCCTTGAGTCCTTATTTCACCCTAATAATGGCTTCTGTCCTGCATACTGTTAGCCTTTTGTGATCTAGAACCTAGGGCATCTCTCTAGAATAAGAAGTAAAACAAGAAGCAAACAAAAGAACCCAGGGCAAAAGTGAATTTTTTTTTTGAGACGAAGTCTCACTCTCGTCCAGGCTGGAGTGCAATGGTGCGATATCAGCTCGCTCGACTTCTCCCTCCTGGGTTCAAGCGATTCTCTTGCCTCAGCCTCCGAGTAGCTGCGATGACAGGGGCATGCCACCACGCCCGGCTAATTTTTGTATTTTCAGTAGAGACGGAGTTTCATCATGTTGGTCAGGCTAATCTCAAACTTCAGACCTCAGGCAATCTGCCTGCCTTGGCCTCCCAAAGTGCTGGGATTTTTCAAGCGTGAGCTACCAGGCCTGGCCAAAAGTGAATTTCCTGATGTGCTGTACCTCAAATTTCCTCAACCCTGTGTTTTTCACAGGAAAACCTCGGTGTGTTTCACTGAGAGTGCCAGGACTGTGAGGGACCTGCCCACGGTGGCAAAGATTGCTAGTGTTCCCCAACTTTGCTTCATGTTTTCCCAGGTACAAGGCTAGACTACATGTTCCAGGCTTCCCTGCAGTTAGGTAAGACGCTTTGATGAGTTCAGGCTAATGGAATGTGTGCAGAAGTGATCTGTTGAGTCTCCGGCTGCCTCTAAAACCCACAGTGGTTCACGCTTGTAATCCCAGCACTTTGGGAGGCTGAGGTGGGTAGATCACTGAGGTCAGGAGTTTGAGACCAGCCTGGCCAACAGGGCGAAATCTCATCTCTACAAAAAATACAAAACTTATCTGGGTGTGGAGGTTCATGCCTGTAGTCCCAGCTACTTGGGAGGCTGAGGCAAAAGAATCCCTTTAACCCAGAACGTGGGAGGCAGAGATTGCAGTGAGCCAAGATCGTGCCACCGCACTCCAGCCTGGGTAGCAGAACGAGACTCTGTCTAAGAAAAAAAAAAAAAAAAAAAAGAAAAAAACAAAAACAAAAACAGATGAAAACCCTCCTGGGACTTTCCATACTCTTTTCTGCCAGCTGGAAACAGAGGATTCTGTGCAGTTTGCTGGGTAATCAAAACTACTAAATGGCTGGGCGTTGTGGTTCATGCCTGTAATCCCATCTATGGCTGACTCCTATAATCTTAGCACTTTGGGAGGCCAAGGTGGGAGGGATGCTTGAGGCCAAGAGTTCAAGACCAGGCTGGGTAACATAGTGGGATCCCCATCTCTACCAGGCATGGTAGCATGTGCCTATGGTCCCGGCTACTCAGGAGGCTGAAGTTGATGGGTGACTTGAGCCCAGGAGTTCAAGGCTGCAGTGACCTATGTGCCACTGCACTCCAACCTGGGCAAGAAAGCAAGACCCAGTCTCTTAAACATATATTTGTGTGTGTGTGTGTGTGTGTGTGTGTGTGTGTGTGTGTGTACATATATATTTATATTTGTGTATACCTATACCATATGCTTTGTTTTTCCACTGCTGTGGAAAGAATTCTATGATGTGGGAACAGAGTAAGGATTCCCCAAAGATATCCACATCCTAATCCTTGGAACTCAGGAATTTGTTGGGTTATATGCCAACAGGGAATTACAGTAGCAGGAATTAAGGTTGCTAATCAGCTGGCTTTTTTTTTTTTTTTTTTTGAGACAGAGTTGCACTCTGTCTCCCAGGCTGGAGTGCAGCGGCACAGTCTCTACTCGCTGCAGCCTTCATCTCTCAGGTTCAAGTGATTCTCTTGCCTCAGCCTCCCTAGTAGCTGGGATTACAGGCACATGCCACCACACCTAGCTAATGTTTGTATTTTTAGTAGAGACAGGGTTTCTCCATGTCTCGAAATCCTAATCTCAAATGATCCACTCCCTCAGCCTCCCAAAATGCTGGGATTAGAGGTGTGGGTCACTGTACCTGGCCAGAAAAACAAAATAGGATATTAAGTGGTTGTATTAGTCAGGGTTCTCTAGAGGGACAGAACTAATAGGAGAACTAATAGGAGGTTGGCTCACTGCAACCTCCACCTCCCGAGTTCAAGCAGTTCTCCTGCCTCAGCCTCCTGAGTAGCTGGGATTACAGGCATGAGAGGCCACTGTCAGCTAATTAGTAGTTTTAGTGAGATGGGGTTTCACCATGTTGGTCAGGTCAGTCTCGAATTCCTGATCTCAAGTGATCCACCCATCTCGGCCTCCCAAAGTGCTGGGATTACTGGCGTGAGCCACCACACCTGGCTGAGAAGATAACATTTGAATAAAGACCTTCAGGAGGTAAGGGAGGGAGCCATGCAAATATATGGTGGATGGGTGCTACAGTAGGGGAGGCTGAAGTGAAGAGGCCTGAGGCAGGAGCTGGACTGTGCTTTCAGATGAGCAAGAAGGCCAGTGGATTTGGAGCAGAGACAGCACGGGTAGAGTTGTAGGAGGTGAGGTCAGAAAATTAACAGGATGATGTGTGGGAATGGATGGGGCCTTCTAGGCCACTGTAGCTTGTACTCAAAGTGAGAAAAGAAGCCAAGCCCTTGAATGCAAGTCACCCAAGGCAGAGATCTGGTCTGGGATCTCCGTATCCACCTCTGCATCTCATCTAGCACAAGCTTTGCACCTAGAAAATGGCAGGATGTGATTTTTTTTTAAGAGATGGTATCCTACTGTGTTGCCTAGGCTAGGTGCAGTAGTGTGATTATAGCTTCCTGCAGCCTTAAACTCCTGGGCTCAAGGAATCCTCCCACCTTGGCCTCTCAAGTAGCTGGGATACAGGCACATCCTCTTCGTCCAGCTAAGGTATGATTTTTTTTTTAACAAAAAGGTGTCAAGCCAGGTGCAGCGGCTCCTGCCTTTAATCCCAACACTTTGGGAGGCCAAGGTGGGTGGATCACTTGAGGTCAGAATTTCAAGACTAGCCTGCCAACATGGTGAAACTCCATCTCTACTAAAAATACAAAAAATTAGCCTATAATCCCAGCTACTTGGGAGGCTGAGGCAGGAGAATCGCTTGAACCCAAGAGGCAGAGGTTGCAGTGAGCCAAGATCACACCACTGCACTCAAGCCTGGGTGACAGAACAAGACTCCACCTCAAAAAAAAAAAAAATCAGGCAGACGTGGTAGCAGGTACCCATAGTCCCAGCTACTCAGGAGGCTGAAGCAGAAGAATCACTTGCACCTGGGAGGCAGAGGTTGCAATGAGCTGAAATCACACCACTGCACACTCCAGGCTGGGCGACAAGAGCAAAACTTCATCAAAGTAAAGGAAGGGAAGGGAAGGGGGAAGGGGGAAACGGGAAGAGGGAAGGGAGTCAACAGAGGGCATTTGGGTAGTGTAAGAGGTGCCTACTTTGATCACTCTCTTACACAGACCGAGCCCCAGTGGGAGATGAGGTGGGGAATGTAGGACCAGGTGGACAAATGTAGGGAGGAAACAAGATTGGGGGAGTCCCTGAGACTTTGCCCCAGAAAGGCGACTGGCTGTGTGAGCTGGGGGAGAGATGGATGCAGGGGACCTCGGCAGCTGGGAGGAGCGCTGGGCTGCGGAGGGGAAGGAAGCTACTGACAAGAAACTTCAAGTGGGAGGATTTGGACAAGGGTGAGACATGGGCTGTGTGCCTGACCAGGGGGACCTATGGGCAGACCTGGAGAAGTCTCAAGGGCTGGCACAGGTGTTCTGCCCTTCTGCTTTTCTCATCTTCACCTCAAGGGCAGGGAGTGTGCCTTACTCAACTTCGCATCACCTGCAGTGTCCACAGTACTAGGGCTTAGAGCAGGTGCTCAGGCAGTCTCTGGTTATTTTAGATCGGCTGGGTCTGAACAACAGATGTGCCACCTTTGATTCCATTATTTCTAGAATCATCTTTTCACTCCACATGCTGGTTCAGTTTTTGCACTCCTCAGTCAGGCAGAAGCTATTTCTAGCCCCCTCGACAGTAAGATGACATATGCTCCCCCTATGTTGGTTGATCATGAAAGGCTGACTCATAATCAGAGGCTGTGTCAAGTTCAGGGCTAACTAGACATTTCTCTGGGGCACATGGAAGTTAGTTTCTCTACAGGTGAGAGCAGTCATTACCAACCTGCTTCCTGTCCCAAGCTGTGTCCTGAAACAGCTGCTACAGGACCCTCTCTGCATACTGTAAGCATGGATGATACCTGCCTCCAAGTGGATGGGGGCAAATAAAAAGGCAGCTTGCACTGAATTCAACATTCATGCAAACCAACATTTAATGAGCATCTGTAGCGTCTGTGAACACTGGCCTGGGACTAACAGGACCTACCCTGTTTTTAGAGGTCAGCTCCAAGATTAGGGTTATCATAGCACCTTTTTTTTTCTTTACTGAAGACTAGGAATAAAAGCCATAGCTCGTTACACTCCCCCTCTCCCACCCTACTTAGGCAAGCATTTATCAAATAGCATTTTATTTATCTATTTTTATTTATTTGTTTATTTATTTATTTATGAGATGTAGTTTCACTCTTGTTGCCCAGGCTGGAGTGCAATGGCACCATCTTGGGTTCAAAAGATTCTCCTGACTCAGCCTCCCAGGTTCAAAAGATTCTCCTGACTCAGCCTCCCAAGTAGCTGGGATTACAGACTTGTGCTCCCATGCCTGGCTAATTTTATATTTTTGATAGAGATGGGTTTTCTCCCTGTTGGTCAGGCTAGTTTTGAACTCCTGACCTCAGGTGATCCACCCACCTCAGCCTCCCAAAGTGCTGGGATTACAGGTGTGAGCCATCATGCCTGGCCTATTTATTTTTCTGAGACAGAGCTCTGTTCTTATTGCCCGGGCTGGAGTGCAATGGTCTTGGTGCACTGCAACCTCTACCTCCCAGGTTCAAGCGATTCTCCTGCCTGAATCTTCTGAGTAGCTAATTTTGTATTTTTAGTAAGGCAAGGGTTTCACCAGGTTGGCCAGGCTGGTCTTGAACTCCTGACCTAAATGATCCACCTATCTTGGCTTCCCAAAGTGCTGGGATTACAGGCGTGAGCCACCTCACCCAGCCTAGGCTAGCATTTATCAAATAGCATTTTAAATATGCTTTGGGAAGCTGGATGCAGTGACTCACGTCTGTAATCCCAGCACTGTGGGAGGCCAAGGCAGGAAGATCAGTTGAGTCCAGAACTTCAAGACCAGTCTGGGTGGCAAAGGAAGACCTTGTTGCTACAAAAAAAGAGAAAAAAAAAAAAGCCAGGCAATGTGGCACTCACCTGTAGTCTCAGCTACACAAGAGGCTAAGGCTGAGGCAGAATGATCACTTCAGCAAAGCCCTGTACCAAAAAATAAAAGTAAAAAATAAATTTTTTTTTTGTCTGAATGTTCTACAAAACTGGAAGCTGAGCCAATCACGGTGGCTCACGCCTGTAATCTCAGCACTTGGAGAGGATCCCTTGAGACCAGAAGTTCAAGACCAGTCTGGACAACATAGTGAGATCCCATCTCGACATAAATGAACTGGGCTGGGCGCAGTGGCTCACATCTGTAATCCCAGCACTTTGGGAGGCCAAGGCAGGTGAATCACGAGGTCAGGAGTTCAAGACCAGCCTGACCAAGATAGTGAAAACCCGTCTTTACTAAAAATACAGAAAAATTAGCTGGATGTTGTGGTGGGCGCCTGTAATCCCAGCTACTCAGGAGGCTGAGACAGAGAATTGCTTGAACCCGGGAGGTGAGCCGAGATCGCGCCACTACACTCTAGCTTGGGAGACACAGAGAGACTCCGTCTCAAATAAACAAACTGGAAGTTCTTTGAAACCAAAACCACGTATGTCTTCAGCTTTTGGTAGAGTCTTGCACAAAATAGGCATCTTTTTATTTATTTACTTTAGAGACGGGGTCTCCATATGTTGCCCAGGCAGAAGTGCAGTGGCTATTCACAGGTGCGATCATACCATAGCTTCTGGGCTCAATTGATCCTCCTGCCTCAGCCTCCCAAATACTTGGGACAATATACCCAAGAAAAGGCAAGAATGTGGCTTGAACGTTGGAAAAGCAGTTCATCTGGTGAAGACGAGAGGATTCTAGGTGAGGAACAGGTGTGTGCAGAGGCCTGAAGGCATCCTGAAGAAAGGCGTGGTTGGAGAACAGCGTAGAGCCGGAGGGCGAGTGCGATTCCAAAGGGTCAGGTCCCTAACATGCTGGCTAGAGCAGGAAGGAGGCAACCTCCAAACTCCCAGGGGAAAGAATCAGGGAGCCTACCGGCAGCGCCTCGCACCTCGCTCTGACCACAGCACGTGCGCCCGGTCCGCCTCACACCCCGGCCCAGGAGGGGTCCCAGGGAACTCCTGGGGCGCTCGGGAGGGACGCCTGGGGCGGGGTGCGCAGGCGCGCTGAGGCCTCAAGCCCCAAGGGGCGGGCGGGTGCGCGCGCTTCCTCGCGCACGCGCGCACGGAGGGGGCGACGGCCGCGGTGACGCTGCGGCGGCGGGCGGGCGGCGGCGCGTGAGGCGCGCGATCCCCGGTGTCTTGGGAGCAGTGCCCCGGCCCCCGCCGCCGCCATGTCGGGCCGGTCGGTCCGGGCGGAGACCCGCAGCCGGGCCAAGGACGACATCAAGAAGGTGATGGCGGCCATCGAGAAAGTGCGAAAATGGTGAGGGGCCCGAGCTTAGGGGCTGGCGGGGGTCGCGGATACAGGCTTTGAGGAGCGCGGGACTGGCGGCCCAGTTGGGAGCCGGTCGGCCGGCGCTGGGGCGGGGGGGTGCGCAGGAGAAGGCGGGAGTGGGGTGCTTCTAGCGTCGGCGTGAGGTCAGAGGGCGCGCCGGCCGTGGCCAATCAGAGGGCCGCCCGGCTCGCGGGCCCGCCCACCTGCTGCGGCTGCGGCCGCGCGCCGCCGGGTAGGGGATGCCGGCTTCCGGCCCGGGCTGGAGCTGCGGGGCCTACGTCCCTCGCCCGGCCCAGCCGGGCTCCCGCCCTCTTTTCCTGGACCGCGGCCCTGCTGGCGTTTCCAATATGCTCCTTGATAACAGCGAGTAGCCCTTGCTGTTTCAGCCCGCCAGAAGTTGGTTGAGTTTCTGCGTCAGTCTACCTGTCAAGAGAGCAAGCCTCGTGTCATCCAGAGGGAAACCCTCCCTTTCCCCCACTACCCGGCTCCTGCGCCGCGAGCTTCGTAGGCATTTTCTCCTGCTGCCCAGACGGCTGTCAGGAGAGTCCTTTGCAAACTATGTCCCAACCTCCCTCTAATTTCCCTGCTCCAGCTCTTGCTCATTCCCCAGTCCCTTCATCATTTGCACTGAGTGATTTTATTTTTTCCACTTCCAAGTAGCAGAGTGGTCTTTTCTTTTTTTCACATTTATTTTAATTTATTTTTTTAGAGACGGGGTCTCGCTATGTTGCCCAGGCTGGAGTGCAGTGGCTATTCACAGGCACGATCCCATTACTGATCACGGGAGTTTTGATCTGCTCCGTGTCCGACCTCGGCCGGTTCACCCCTCTTTAGGCAACTTAGTGGTCCCCTCCTAGGTCACCATACTGATGTTGAATTTAGTGCGGACACCCGGTGGGCAAAGCGCACTACAACACAGAACTCCTGGGCTCAAGCGATCCTCCCACCTCAGCCTCCCCAGTAGCTGAGACTACAGGCATGCGCCACTGCGCCGGGCCAGGGTGGTCTTTTTAAAGTGCACATCCTTTTGGATCTACTATTGAGAAATAAATAAATAAATAAAGTGCACAGTCTTACTTGGGAGGCTGTGGTGGGAAGATTACTGGAGCCAGGATTTGGAGGCTGCAGTAAGCTATGATTGTGCCACAGCACTCCAGCCTGGGCGACGGAGTAAGACCCCCTGACTATTATGTTCATGGAAGACGCTGATGGAGCACGTTTTGTACCCGGAACTCCAGTACACACAGTGTATCGGTGTGTATCCGAGTCATCACATTAAACTTTCACAGCTTTGGGAGGCAGAGGTGGGAGGATCGAAAGGTCAGGAGATCAAGACCATCCTGGCTAAAATGGTAAAACTTCGTCTCTACTAAAAATATAAAAAATTAGCTGGGCGTGGTGGCATGTGCCTGTAGTCCCAGCTGCTAGGGAGGCTGAGGCAGGAGAATTGCTTGATCCTGGGAGGCCGAGGTTGCAGCGAGCCAAGATCACACCACTGCACTCCAGCCTGGGCAATGGAGGAAGACTCCATCTCAAAAATAAACAAACTTTCACAGCCAACTTCGTCAGCCCTTTTGTTTAGCAAAGTATTACCAATAATTAAAAAACCCAGTTAAGGGCCAGGCACGGTGGCTCACGCCTGTAATCCCAACACTTTGGGAGGCCGAGGCGGGTGGATTACGAGGTCAAGAGATTGAGACCATCCTGGTCAACATGGTGAAACCCCATCGCTACTAAAAATATAAAAAATTAGCTGGGTGTGGTGGCATGTGCCTGTAATCCCAGCTACTCAGGAGGCTGAGGCAGGAGAATTGCCTGAACCCAGGAGGTGGAGGTTGCGGTGAGCCAAGATCGCGCCATTGCACTCCAGCCTGGGTAACGAGCGAAGCATGTAATCCCAGCACTCCAGGAGGCTGAGGTGGGTGGATTGCTTGAGGCCAGGAGTTCGAGACCAGCCTGGGCAACAGAGTGAGACCCCCATCTCTACAAAAAATAAAAGTTCAAGTAGATGTTACCTCCTACCAGGAAGCCTTTTTTAACCCCTCCCACCCCTCACCCTTCACCCCCTTTAAGGTCATTTGGGCTGGGCACAGTGGCTCACACCTGTGATCCCAGCACTTTGGGAGGCTGAGGTGGGCAGATCACCTGAGGTCAGAGTTCAAGACCAACCTGGCCAACATGGAGAAACCCCATCTCTACTAAAAATACAAAATTAGCCAGGCATGGTGGCACATGCCTGTAATCCCAGCTACTTGGGAGCCTGAGGCAGGAGAATCACTTGAACCTGGGAAGCAGAGGTTGCAGTGAGCCGAGATCACACCAGTGCACTCCAGCCTGGGAAATAAGAGTGAAACTCCGGCTGGGTGCGGTGCCTCACGCCTATAATCCCAGCACTTTGGCAGGCCGAGGCGGGTGGATCACGAGGTCAAGAGATCAAGACCATCCTGGTCAACAACGTGAAACCCTGTCTCTACTAAAAATACAAAAATTAGCTGGGCATGGTGGTGCACGCCTGTAGTCCCAGCTACTCAGGAGGCTGAGGCAGGAGAATTGCTTGAACCCAGGAGGCGGAGGTTGCGGTGAGCCGAGATCGCGCCATTGCACTCCAGCCTGGGTAACAACAGCAAAACTCCGTCTCAAAAAAAAAAAAAAGTCATTGGTACCCTGGACTTTATTCATGTGTTTCTCTGTCCACTTCCCCTCAAAAGGGAAGTTCCTTCTCTTTTTATATCTGAGGATTTCATATATTATGGGTTTCAGTATAAATATTAGTTTAAATTATTCATGGTTTTCCTTCTCCACCTTTAATCCTCCAAGGTTTTGGTGAGACCTAAGAACAGACACACCCTTTTCTTCTCCCCATCTTTGACCCCTTGCCCCTAGCAGGCTAGGCTGAAGGGCCATCCTCTGTCACCTGGAACTCTACCAGCCTCCCTGTAACCTCTCTGCTTCTGCTGTTGCTCATTTCCCAATCCATTAATTTGCACTGAGTCATTTTATTTTTCTCTCTTCCAAGTAGCAGAGCGATCTTTTTTAAATGCACAGCCTTATTTAGGAGGCTGTGGTGGTAGGATCGCTAGAGGCCGGGAGTTGAGGCTACAGTGAGCTATGATCATGCCACAGCTCTCCAGCCTGGGCGACAGAGTGAGACCCTATCTGTAAAAAATACATAAAAAGTACAGGCCAGATGCAGTGGCTCATGCCTGTAATCCTTGTACTTTGGGAGAGGCAGGGGGATCATGAGGTCAGGAGATCGAAACCATCCTGACCAACATAGTGAAACCCCGTCTCTACTAAAATACAAAAAAATTAGCCAGGCGTGTGGTACGCACCTGTAATCCCAGCTGCTCAGGAGGCTGAGACAGGAGAATTGTTTCAACCTGGGAGGCAGAGGTCACAGTGAGCCAAGATCAAGCCACTGCACTCCAGCCTGGGCGACAAGTAAGACTCTGTCTCAAAAAAAAAAAAATTATATATATATAATATACATCTTATTGTAGCACCCCTAGAAAGATTTCAGTTGTCCCTTCTTGCTTTTAGGATGAATACTGAAAAAGGCCCTCCTTCCTGCGTCACCTGTCTGGCTCTTTCCCAGGATGCCCACTGTCTTTGCAGTGAAGTCACTCTGTTCTCCCTCCTGCCTGGCATTCTCCCTCTCTCCTCTCCTCCCCTTGCCGAGTTAACTCCTAGCTCAGCTCAAAAGTTGCTTCCTTAGGTTGGCCACTTGCATTCCCAGGCTGACGAAGTCCCCTTCATAGAACTTTCCACATTGTATTAGGTGGATCCATAAGATATTTCCTGTATTTGACTTTTTTTTTTTTTTTTTGAGACTGAGTCTTGTTCTGTCACCCAGACTGGAGTGCAGAGCTGCGATCTCCGCTCATTGCAACCTCCACTTCTGGGCTCAAGCAATTCTCCTGCCGTCAGCTTCCTGAGTAGCTGAGGTTACAAGTGTACACCACCACACCCAGCTGATTTTTGTATTTTTGTAGATACCGGATTTCACCATGTTGGCCAGGCTGGTCTTGAACTCCTGACTTCAAGTGGTCCTTCCGTCTCAGCCTCCCAAAGTGCTGGGATGTCAAGTGTGAGCCCCTGGCCTCCTGTATTTGACTAATTAACGTACAAAAATGGCAATTTGATATGGTTAAACCTAATGATTGACTATATTGAAGTGAGCTATTCATGTCTGTTTCCAGATATAAAACAGGATCTGTGAGGGCAGTGACTGAACTACTTGTCCCCTGCATTGCCAGGGCCTCGCACAGCCTCTCGTATGCTAACTGATTGATTAAGTGAGGAAATGGAGTGGTCTGTTCAGGAATTAATTCTAGTTATTTTCTAAGACTTTAATTCATTCTTTGTATTACATCGCGGTCTCTTTACACTCCCAGTATGTCTTTTTTTGTTGTTTCTTTGAGATCCAGTCTTGGTCTGTGGCCCAGGCTGGAGTACAGTGGCTCGATCTTGACTCACTGCAGCCTCAGCCTCCAAGGTTTAAGCAATTCTTCCGCCTCTGCCTCCTAAGTAGATGGGACTACAGGCATGTGCCACCACACCTGGCTAATCTTTGTATTTTTAGTGAGGATAGGGTTTCACTGTGTTGCCCAGTCTGGTCTCGATCTCCTGGGCTCAAGTGATCCATCCAGCTCAGCCTCCCGAAGTGCTGGGATCATGGGCTCCAGCCGCTGTGCCCGGCCCCTGTATGGCATCATTTTCTGAACAGCATCCACAACTGCAACAACAGTTCCTTTTTCTTTTTGCTTTTTTGTGACTTCACATTTGGAATTGACTCTGAGAAGCTTGTTCAGATCTGTGATAAAGCAGCTCCCTGCATTTAGCCCTTGCTCCTACTGACAGCAAGCACCTCTTAAGGCACCAGTGGCCCTTAAAATAAGCACATTTGTTTTCTGCCTGGCATGCTTAGGAAATAGCCGTCTTGGAATGAAGGAGAGGCGGGGTGCGGTGCCTTACATCTGTAATCCCAGCACTTTGGGAGGCCAAGGAAGAGAATCGCTTGAGCCCAGGCAAGACCAACCTGGGCAGCATAGTGAAACTCTTTCCTTAATAAAAATACAAAGAATTAGCTAGACATGGTGACGCATGCCTGTAGTCCCAGCTACTTGGGACGCTGAGATGGGAGATTCACCTGAGCCTGGGATTTTGAGGCCATAGTGAGCTATGATAACACCACTGTGCTCCAGCCTGAATGACAGAGTGAGAACTTATCTCAAAAAGAAAAAAAAACCAGGCGCGGTGACTCACATCTGTAATCTCAGCACTTTGGGAGGCTGGGTTGGGTGGATCACCTGAGGTCAGGAGTTTGAGACCAGCCTGGCCAACATGAAGAAACCCCAGCTCTACTAAAAATACAAAATTAGCCGGGCATGGTGGTGCATGCCTGTAATCCTGGCTATTTGAGAGGCTGAGACAGGAGAATGGCTTGAACCCGGGAGGCAGAGGTTGCAGTGAGCTGTGACTGCGCCATTCATTGCACTCCAGCCTGGGAAACAAGAGTGAAACTCCGTCTCAAAAAAAAAAAGAAGAAGAAGAAGAAGCTGGGCACAGTGGCTCACGCCTGTAATCCCAGCACTTTGGGAGGCTGAGGCGGGCGGATCACCCGAGGTCAGAAGTTCAAGAGCAGCCTGACCAATATGGTGAAACCTCGTATTTAAAAAACATAAAAAGAAAAGAAAACTAGGGTCTCCTTTGTTTCCTGTCCTCCACACGTGTACTTGCAGACCTGGAAGCACGTCGAAGGCACTCTCGGGCGAGCTGAGAACAGTGGCATTCGAATCTGCTGCGGACAATGCGGGGGCTTAGTGATTAGAGAGTGACCTTGGGCAAGACTATGACATCTTTTATCCCTTTGCTTATTTTGTGAGTGTAGTGGACTGATAAACTCTGCCATTTTTACCCCTTTGGAACACAGCAAGAGACAAAAGGATTTATACAAAGCTTTGAACTTCAAAGTTGAAATTGAAAAATTTCTTAAGACTAATTTTCTCTTTCTTTATGCAGTCTTAGTAACCCAGAAAGGGAATGGGTCCTAACATTTCACACCCACCACACCCTACCCCCAGCAGCAGGTGCCTGTCTCTCCTGGGATTGTTTTTCCCTTGGAGGGACCCTTAAACAGAGACAGGTTGCCTGATGTGGTGACTGATGCCTGTAATCCAAGCATTTTGGGAGGCCAAGGTGCGAAGATTGCTTGAGACCAAGAGTTCAAGACCAGCATGGACAACAAAGAGAGACCTCCCATCTCAACAAAAAATAAAAAATTGGCTGGATATGGTGATGTGCAACTCTTGTCTCAGCTACTCAAGAGGCTGAGGTGGAAGGATTACTTGAGCCCAGGAGGTCGAGGCTGCAGTGAATTACGATTGTGCCACTGAAGTCCAGCCAGGGAGGCAGAATGAGATCCTATCTCAAAAAAACAAACAAAAATAGTAATGTAATTGAATTCGTACATTTGGTAAACAGAAAAGCACACAGAGTAACTCGTGCAAGTAAAAAGGAATATGGTGCTGTGTGTGTGTGCTCCCTTCCAGCCTGTGTCCCACATCTTTTTATTTCTTGAGACAGACACTCTGTTGCCCAGGCTGGAGTGCAGTGGCACGATCTCAGTTCACTGCAACCTCTGCCTCCTGGGCTCAAGGAATCCTCCCGCTTTAGCCTCCTGAGTAGCTGGGATTACAGGCACACATCACCACGCCCAGCTGCTTTTCACCATGTTGGCCAGGCTGGTTTCAAACTTCTGGACTCAAGCGATCCACCTGCTTGGGTCTCCCAAAGTGTTGGGAGACTGCACCTAGTGTGAGCAACTGCTCCTGGCCTGTATTTATTTTAGAGATGAGGTCTTGCTAAATTGCCCAGGCTGTTTTCAAACTCCTAAGCTTGAGTGATCCTCCTGCCTCAGCCTCCCAAAGTGCTGGGATTACAGGTGTGAGCTACTATACCCCACCAAGAGGAAGTTCAGAAGGATTCCAGATTGAAGGAATGATCTGCTGAAAAGTAGAAAAGCACAAATGATAAACAGAAAACCATTGCTTTATTGATTCTTTTAGGGAGAAAAAGTGGGTGACTGTGGGTGACACTTCCCTGAGGATATTTAAGTGGGTTCCTGTGACAGACAGCAAGGAGGTGAGTGTGGAAGGAAATTACAACATCAAAAAGGTACCGTTTTCTTTATTTCTTTATTTGATTGCATTGCCTCTTTATTAAAGGAATTTATTTCCCTAGAATTGAGCGGAAAATACTTCAAGGCCCTCCTGTTACTGGTCCATGCAAGGCCTCTCTTTATTATTTTCCTTCTTTATTCCTTTCCCTTAACCCAAGCCTCTTTTCCAGGGCTTGATAAACTACAGCCCTGGCGTATTCCTTGTGTTTGTCACTGTAGTTCTGTTAGAATATAACTGGTCAGGTGCAATGGCTCATGCCTGCGATCTCAGCACTCTGGGAGGCTGAGGCGGGCAGATCACTTGAGGTCAGGAGTTCAAGAGCAGCCTGGCAAAAATAGTGAAACTCTGTCTCTATTAAAAATACAAAAAAATTAGCTGGGCATGGTGGTGTGTGCCTGTAATCCCAGCTACTTGGGAGGCTGAGGCAGGAGGAATCATTTGAACCTGGGAGGCAGAGGTTGCAGTGAGCTGAGATTGTGCCACTGTACCCCAGCCTGGGCGACAGTGTAAGACTCCATCTCAGAAAAAAAGAACATGACTCATAACTATACCCACTGATTTTCTTATTGTCTGTGCTGCTTTTGAATTATAATGGCAGATCGAGTGTCATAAGGCCCATGAAACCTAAAATATTTATGATCTGTCCCTTTAAGAAAAAGTTGGCTAATATCTGCTCTTATGCAATTAGCTCCCTCACTGTAGTGTGTGTATCATATGTATATATATCTTTCTGTCTGATTCTGAAGTAGGCCTTTGTATTTGGGTACCTGCATTTTTATTTTATTTTATTTTTTTTGAGACGGAGTTTCACTCTTGTTACCCAGGCTGGAGTGCAATGGCGCGATCTCGGCTCACCGCAACCTCCACCTCCTGGGTTCAGGCAATTCTCCTGCCTCAGCCTCCTGAGTAGCTGGGAGTACAGGCACCTACTATCATGCCTGGCTAATTTTTATATTTT